>PISX010020101.1:0-36602 GCA_004024625.1 Mellivora capensis
AAAATTGAGGGATGATGTATTTCTTCATAAATCTTTTTGTTCTGTAATTATGTTATTATAATAATATTTGTAACCTGAGGCACCTGGGTGGCTCAGTCAGATAAGCGTCCAACTCTTAATTTTGGGTCACGTCATGATCTCAGGGTCATGAGATTGAGCCTGACATCAAGCTCCATTCTGGGTGCAGAGCCTGTTTAAGATACTCCCTCCTTCCTCTGCCCTTCCCCTTACTCTCTCTCTTCCTCCCCACTCTCCCCCTTGGGGGAAAAATAGCTCTATTATAAGGTGTGTAACCATATTTCCCCAGGTTTTACCAGCCTATAGGTATAAATAGGCCACATTCATATGAAGGTTTACCTTAGATGGCTCTTTGCCTTGATATGGCCTGTCCCAACCCTCACATCTAAACCTCCTTAGGAAACTATTTGCTGCTTACACCAACAGTTTCCTCTATAAAAATAATGTTAGTGGCAGATCTAGAACATTCGGGATGCCATTCCTAAGTTTTTTTCTGGTATTGGTGAGAAGAGAGATAGAAGTTTAAAAAGAGTTATCTTGTTTTTTTTAAGCTTTTATTTATTTATTTGAGAGAGTGTGAGCATGAGCAGGAAGGAGTGCAGAGGGAGAGGGAGAAAAAGGCTCCGCCTTAAGCAGAGAGCTTGATTCAGGGCTTGATCCCAGGAAACCAGGATCGTGACCTGAGTCAAAGGCAGATGCTTAACTGATTGAGTTACCCACGTGGCCCTAAAAAGTTTTAAGTTATCTTATAAGTTATCTCTTATAGCCTGTCATCTGCTTCTTTTCTATCAATATACATGATTCTAGTACTGCACTGCCCTCATCAAAGAGAAAACTTCATTGTTTATTCCAGAAACAACAGTTTAGTAGTTAGGGGACTAACTACTAAATGTGAGCAACACATTGTTGTTATAGGTCAGAATTTTATAGAACTTCTAGGCTCCAAAAGAACAGCTAATAAAAATTTTCCCTTTCTAACATACAATATAAACACCTGAAGTCATCTTTTTGGAGTAAAAGTATTACATCTATATTAGAGCTATGTTAATAACTTTCTAGTGCACATGCCTGCCACATGCTTGTACACATAGACTTTGTTTTAACCAGTGAACAGATTCAGATGCAAAAAATGTAATTTCTTTATTAAAATGAAGTTTATTGTTTCTTATTGTGAATGGTAATAAATTTTTTTGTAGATACTTGGAAAATACACACACACACAAAAAGAAAAGTCAAGTCTTTGATCTACTTTTCAGAGGCTCCACCTCTTACCTGAATGATCCATCTTCTAAGAGAGTTGACTTCCTTAGACATTCTCTCACTGAGACTATGCTGGTTCAAACCATCACCTTAAGCTTAAGATACCAAGGCAGCTCTTATTTGCTCTCCCTTCTTCTAGGGGTATTGCCATTCCAAGCCAGCCTGCATATGCTTAAAGGAGCATTTCTAAAAGATTGTTAATGGCTAGCTCCCTCCTTTGGTCTTGGACTAAATAGTGGAAAATGAAGGGTTTAGGCAGGGTAACCACACACACACACACACACACACACACACACACACACATATGGAGGGGTGTCTTTGTTGGCATTTTGTTTTCCAAAAAGATCATGTAGGCTGTATACATTATGACAATCTCTGATTTGAACAGGTGGTTCTCTGATATTTGGTACAAAAGGAATTTATTTGCAAAGCATGAGACTAAGTAGACCAAGGTGTAACTTAAAATGTAGACCAGTTGGCTTCATTGAGCAATAGCAAAAGCCTACATCTCATGGTCATAAACTTTACCCTGACATCTAGAGAAGCACCTTTCAAACATCTGCTGCTATTCCATAAGAAGCCAGGGAGGAAAAAAAAAAAAAAGGAAAAAAAATCAAAGATGATCAAAGGTGCAACTCCTACTTCACTGTTGGAACTCACTTTGAGGATGTATGCCACCATCAGCAGGCAGCATCAAAGCTGACCAAAGTCATCACACATTGGGTCTAAAAGGGAACTGAAGCATGCACATTTTATGAACTGCTACAGATAGTATATGATTAAAAATCACTACTGGGTATTTATCCCAAAGGTACAGATGTCGTGAAAAGAAGGGTCATCTGTACCCCAATGTTCATAGCAGCAATGGCCACAGTCGCCAAACTGTGGAAAGAACCAAGATGCCCTTCAATGGATGGATGGATAAAGAAGATATGGTCCATATATACAATGGAGTATTATGCCTCCATCAGAAAGGACGAATACCCAACTTTTGTAACAACATGGACGGGACTGGAAGAGATTATGCTGAGTGAAATAAATCAACCAGAGAGAGTCAATTATCATATGGTTTCACTTACTTGTGGAGCATAAAGAATAACACGGAGGACATGGGGAGATGGAGAGGAGAAGGGAGTTGGGGAGAGTCAGAGGGGGAGACAAACCATGAGAGACTGTGGACTCTGAGAAACAAACCGAGGGTTTTGGAAGGCAGGGGGGTGGAGGGTTGGGTGAGCCTGGTGGTGGGTATTAAGAAGGGCACATACTGCATGGAACACTGGGTGTGGTGCATAAACAATGTATTCTGAAAAACTGAAATTAAATTAAATTAAATTAAATTAAAATTCTCTATCTATCTATATCTATCTGCAGTGGCTCCTGCAAGTTCACTGCAAAAAACATTTTTCCTCTCTACTTGAAATTCACCAATGGCTCTTCATTCCTACAAAGTAAAGTGCAATGTTCTTAGTATAATATATAATGCCTGCCACATCCTATTTTTTATCTATCTCTTCAGCTTTACCTTCCACTGATCACATTTAATTCCAAAATGATTTTAGTTCTCTGAATGCATGACCCTACAACCTGCCTTTGCATTTTTACTCATGTTATTTCCTTAGCTCTCCTTAAAGAATCAGGTCAGTTGCCCCTGCCTCCTGGAAGTCTTCTTGATATTCCACCTACAATGGATATTGACGGTGTCCTACCCAAATGCCTTTTATTGCCAGTAGACTGTTAACTGTCCTCTGCTGGCATGTTGGACCATCACGACTCACAGTTACACTCTCCTTTGGAAAATTTCCTTCAGCCAAATGAGAGCCATTTTTCCCTACAGCAAGATACAGCAACCTGCAGCTAGCCTGCAGCTCAAATCCAAGCCATCATCACCTGTTTCTGTGAATAACTGGAACACAGCCAAGCTCATTTGTTTATACACTGTTTTTCACACTATATGGCAGAGTAGCTGCAACAGATACTAAATGGCCCCAAAAGCCTAAAACATTATTAAAAATTTACCAAAAATTTTTGATGATCCCTAGAACATACAAAGCATGGGAAAGATTGTGTTATAATCCGTGCTCCAGAGTTAGTTTCTCATAGGATCACCCTGAAGCTGAGCACCAGCCAAGACCACATGACTCTTTAGCTTTCCCCCTGTCCTATTCTGCTTCCTTCATTCTTTTTCTGAGAACACCCCTTGAATAAATCATTTAAATAAGATTCACTGATCTAAAAAATTCTACTTTTAGGAGACCTGACCTAAGACAGTTAGTACCTGAAGTAGATGGCAGGCATTAAGGATGGGATTCTGGAGTTGATCACAAGTAGGCAGAGAAATCTGGAGAAATCACAAGTAGGCAGAGAGGCAGGCAGAGAGAGAGGAGAAAGCAGGCTCCCCACTGAGCAGAGAGCCCGATGCGGGACTCGATGCGGGGCTCGATCCTAGGACCCTGGGATCATGACCCAAGCCGAAGGCAGAGGCTTTAACCCACTGAGCCACCCAGGCACCCCAGCTGTGTGATTTTTAAACTAGGACTTTCCCATGTGTGCTGGGATGGGAACAGGTCGAAAAGGATGCATTGGCTGGTGCAATATTTTTGGTATAATGGGAGATGAAGTAGAAATAGCAAGCATATAGGGAACTGGGTGCCTATCTCGATGCATCACTGACTCCATGAAAAGAAAAAAAAATAAGAATAACAAGCTTAGATATATGAATCCATAACCTAAAGCTACAGTGTGAGAGTCAGGACCCCTTAGACTCACTGAGTGAGAATCCTTCTCCTGCAGGGAGGTACCGGATATAGCAGAAGATCAGGCACCAGCTGAAGATAAGAAATGCTAAATTCTCAGCTTGGGAAAGTCCACTATGCCAAAAATCAGGGTTCTGATAGGGAAAGTGAGGACTTTGAGACTAGATAGAGAAATATCTGGGAAGGAGAACTTTTTTATATTCAATGACCTTGAATCCCCAGTTTCTCCCAAACCCCCTGGGCCTGTTGAAGTGGGCCATGCCCCTTACTGGAAGAAACAGTCCTCCCTTTCACTTGATGATTACACAAAAGCCTCAAATATGCCACTGCCTTTCAGGACAGTATTTGCTCTCCTAGGGACCTGTTACCATCTCACCTCCTGGCCAGCATATTCATAAGCAGAGTCACTGGGCAGAGATCAACTGAGGACTTGCTGGGCCTATTACAGGAAGGAAGATGTTATTTGCCAAAAAGCAGTAGGACTGACCAGCATGCAGGCCAAGGAATCCAGAGGGAACCTCAGAAGTGGATTCTGAGGGTGCTGTTTCAAGGCAAGTGGAGAGAATAGCATATTAATGCCTTATAAATGACAGTTAATTGATATATGGCCTAGCAAGAGTCCTGTGTTATATAAAAACACACTGTTCGCATGATCCCAATGGCTTAGCTGATTGGCCATCGACCTGGCTGGAAGAGCAAGACTGGGGAAGTCATCAACGAGGAGATCTGGGAAAGATGCATGTGGGCACAAAGGAAGAGTTTCATTGTACTGAAAATCAATGCCAACAGAGAAGATCCATGGCAAAAATGGCACTAAACCAGGTGAACAGAAAGAGCCAACTTGTTTATTTGGTTAACTATTGCCCACACTATGAACTTTTGCGAAGAGTAGCCATTGCTAAGGAAGTAGGTATTATGTGAAGTGCTCTTATCACACATATATGCAAACACACACTTGCACACACAAAGAATAATAATAAATAATAAGGGTAAGAAAACTTTTTGAGGTAATAGATGGTATATTATAGTGATGGCTTCATAGGTGTATACTTATTTCTAAACTCATCAAATGGTACATGTTAAATATGAATATCTTTGTTTTTATATCAGTCATACCTCAATAAAGTGGCTTAAAAAAGAGAGAGAGAGAGAGAGATAAATGGAGTGGGCATGGTATCAGAGATGGAAATAAGTACTATTTCAACGACATGAGGAATCTCTCACCAGGTCTGAGATCCTACAGAGAAAGCAGAAAAATACTCATATCACCATCTTCCACACATGCTGCCATATTTATAATGATGTTTTAATTAGGTGCGTTTAAAGATATGAGGAATGCACAATCCAAACCTCTCTAAACACACCTCTTGCTCTGTCCTTGATGCATCTGTGAAAGCTGATTCTCAGTTTAACCTTTAACATTTTGCTAATTGCTACAAACTTAGCCTGAGGCTGCACCATAATATAAGCTCAGGTTATCTGTTATTGCAGCTTTTTTTCTTTGTCATAAGGGAAAAATTTCATAAGCGTAAAAATTTTCCTGTAATGAGATACATTTGTGATGAGAGCTTCTGCTATATTTCTGTCTATAGACGATAAATTTAAGAATAAGATCATGAGTCCGAGCCTTGAATCTGTGCACAGAATGAAAAAGGGGGAAGGGGAGAGAGTCTGTTTTTACTAATCATCATTACTCTGTAAAAATGTCAACTCTCCTCCCATTTTTATCCCATGTGGACTTCATCATAGTCTTCTGCCTTTCATTAAATAAGACCCCTGCTTAGTTGTCCCTATGCCCTAAAAATGGGTCATCCAAGGTCAAGGCTAAATTATAATGGGGGCAGAGAAACTGAAGGAAGGTTGCCCTGGGTTTACTCACCTTGAACTAGAGGCTGAAAAGATATCTTGATCAAAGCAGTAATTTTGGAAGACTCTGAAAATTGGGATGTAATGTTTTCTGTAGTATTTAATCGTAAAATGAATCTAGAAATTCACAGTCTTGATATAATGAATGGCAAAGCTTCTCTCTGAAGTACAGAACAAAAATTAGGAACTTACAGACCTATTTTAAAATGTGAATGGAACACTTTAAGAAGTGTATATTCTGAAGCATGATACAACAGAATATTTCAGAAGAAAACTTTGGTTTTGCTAAAAAGTTCTTAATCATCATATGAAGTACATTTTCTGCTTTTGAGAATCATTTGGCTTGAAACTCTACAAAAGGTGTAAATGTAATAAATATCTTTGGATGAGATTTCTCTGTGATTTCCTCCAACACTAATTATTCATGCAAATTCACTCATATTTCAAGATGTAGATAAAGCAAAGGTTTTGAAATCACAACTGATTTTAAATCCAAGCTTTGGAACTGAACTAAACTCTCTGACCTTCAGTTTCTTCATCTCTAAATGGGGATATTCAATCTTAAAATTGTGCTTTGACTATAAATTCTATGACATACTTGAAAATGCCTGGCGCAGAAATGGTAGGATATCATTTAATCATCATTTTCTCTCCTATTATTCTCTCCCCTTTCCTTTCCTCAGGAAAATAAGAAATAACATGATTACTGGATTATCAGTGCATGAATATGTGTGAATGTTGCAACATTTTCACAGTTTTTTGAAAATCCAATTTGGATTATGTGTTTTCTTCCCTTTTTTTTTTTTACAATATAATCATGCTGAGGTAGATATAAGAAATTTTATATGATTTTATATGATATCGAAGTTCAATTTCTGAAACAAACTAGAAATATATATGTATCAGTAAGTTCTTAGGGATTATTATTGTTTTTTGAGGCAAGGTGCTACAACAGAAATTATCTTGGTCTTCTAACAAGGTCTGGCTTTAATTCACAATCTACCAAAACCATTTAGCTTCAGATACCTTGTGTGGGAAATAAGCACAATACAGTTAGTACTGGACCGTAATGAGTTAATTATAAAAAGTGCTCAGAAAAAGAGAGAATATTGGTTACCTCTGAAATAAAAATTAGCTACCTAAGTGAAAATTAATTTCTCCACATATATTAATGTAGTGATAAAATTATACACTTTTAAAAATTACTAATATTTTGCCATTATTTTTAACCTAGTTGCTTCTCTTACAGTCTCCTGAGAAGAGCTGATTAAGTAGGGAAGTAAAGGGGGAAAAAATTGTCCTTTCCTTTGAGCTCAAGAACTAGTAACATATATTTAAAAATAAGTCATTACATAAAATGAGCTGGTCTAATTCTGATCCTTACGATAGATACAGTCATCTCCTTAAACAAGAAACAAAATATCAGAGAAAACCACAATCATATCCTCCCAGAAAACATTAAATTAAATTAATCAAATTTAAATTAAAATTTTCATTTGTATGTATCCATTTGTTAGATAATTTTGAGAAAGTATCTGTAGTATAACCTTAGTTGTTTTGTTTTATTTTTACTTAAGAATCTCAACTGATACAACACTGACCACTCTAACATCATCAGTAACCTACAGATAGATAGATGTCAAATACCTAAATTTAGTTTGCAGTTATTTTTAAGCTCAGTCAGTTTCTCCTCCTGGGCATATGGACACAGAACCAAAAAAAAAAAAAAAAAAAAAAAAGCCCTTCTGTAGGCTACTGTGAGTCTCCTTTTCTTTCCAGAGTGAGTTGGGGAGGCTGGAAATACTAAATAATGTCATGAGACTTTCATCTCCATTTTAAAGAGCACACCAGAATTGGATCTGTTTATTT
Organism: Mellivora capensis; assembly: GCA_004024625.1. Classification (NCBI taxonomy): domain Eukaryota; kingdom Metazoa; phylum Chordata; class Mammalia; order Carnivora; family Mustelidae; genus Mellivora; species Mellivora capensis. The sequence continues at coordinate 7,767 of PISX010020101.1, forward strand.
AGAATTTTTCAGATCCCTTTGGGTTATTTAAGCACACAGAACTAAAACAGAAAAGGAACTAAAGCATACACCTTCCTGTAAGACACTGGAGAATCAAAATAATCGTTAGCAAGCACACATCACAGGTCAGGTCTTTGGTTCAAATTTTTCTTTATATATTCTTCTCATTACATTTCATTCTTAAATTAAAGTTTGAGATAGATTCAAATTATATCTAATTTTCTTGCTGGATGTGATAGGAAATGGTTATCTCACCTACTAGATGTTTCACTACATTTCTTGGATAATCCCTAACAAAAGAAATGAGCACCAGGCAACAGATTTCTTCAGACCCTTCTCTAAATGAGAAATGGACAATCCTTGTTTAAACGTTTATTAAAGTATATCTGAATACTAGTGTTCAGCAGAACACCATTTGGAAAATGTCATACAGTGTTATGATTGAATCATTTCCCCAAAATATGTTGAGTTTCTAACTTTCAGTATCTCAAAATGTAATTCTACTTGGATATAGGGCCTTCTGAGTGGTAGCTAAGGTTAAATGATGTTATCAGAATGACACCAATATAACTGGTGTCTTTATAAGAAAAAAGGAGATTAGGACACAGATAAGACCATAGGAAGGCAAAAGGAGAAGACAGTGATCTCCAAAGAAAGGAAAGAGTCCTCAAAACGAAATCAACCCTGAAAACACCTTTATCTTCGACTTCTAGCTTCCAGAGCTTTGAAAAGTAAATCTCACCCAATCTATGGTACTTTGTTATGGTAGTCTTAACAAACTGACATATATGATAAAGTCATATATTGCATGTTTTCCGAAATCTGCTATTTTTAATGAAGCTGTGTGTTAAGAGAAGTTAATTAAGATACAATTAATGATAATATAATATCACTCAGTACCCTACTGAAGTCAAGATAGAAAGTATTTTCTGTCCACTTCATAAATTTGGGGAAAGTCAGTTAAGAAGTTGAGTGATTTATACAAAACTACATGTCCAGAGAGTGCTGTTGACAGGACCAGAACCCAGGCCCTCTGATTCCATTGTCCAGAGTTGAAACAGAATGAAGTCATTACTACAGAACTGTCTCACCATAAAAAAATCAATAACCTTTCCCAAATGGCAAATTAATAGCCCGTTTATTCACTTAAAAATCACCCTACTAAGAATAATTAACAGGCTTCCCATCTGTGAGAACTTTTTTTTTTTTTTGGAAACCATGCATCTATAAAGAAAATTTTAGTTAATTATTTAGAGCTTAGGTAAGAAATACTCTAGCACCGCATTGTTTGTTCAATATACAACAGAATTTTTTGTAGTATATTTGCAGTTATTTCCTGGGAAACTAGATATTATAATACCCAGTAAATATGTGAAGGTGTGAAACGAGGGATATGAGAAAATTCAATCTATGTAACATAGTGACCTACAAGAGAATGGAGATGATATAAATTAAATGTACAAAGAATGAGAGAGATTGCCATCTGGAAAAAGAAAAAAGTTAATATTAACTACAAACTATGGTTCTATTTTACCTGATATATTAGAATTTTTTTTAAGTTTTTACTTAAATTCCAGTTAGTTAACATAGTGTAATATTAGTTTCAGGTGGAGAATTTAATGACTCATCACTTACATACAACATCCAGTGCTCATCACAAGTGTACTCCTTAATACCCATCACCCATTTAGCCCATCCTCCCACCAACTACTCCTCTGATAAGCATCAATGTGTTGACATACTGGGATTTGAACCCATTTAATTCAGTATATAATGCCTACAAATACTCAACAAATTAAGATATATTTTAATTAAAACAAAATACTGTAGAGGTTCATTCTAATAAAAAAGAAGGCATTTGCATAATATATTTTCATTGTGACATCAATTCACTAACACCATCATAAACAACTGTCACTCTGATCTGCCCTACATATACTAGAGGTAAGCAGGAATCCAGATATCCATATCCCCACTAGTAGATCAATGAATGGGTCATATAACTTATTAACACCTAGATCTTGAAATATTTAAATTTCTGATACAGTTTTGAGTCATAAGTTACACACACCAACTAATCAATATTTTATGTGTTAATAAATGACCAATGTTCTTTTGTACTTCCATTAGTTTTTAAGAGAATGAATTAATGAGATTGTCTCTGATGAGGGAAACGAAGGCAAAAGAAATGTAACTTAAATTAAATCTTACAGTTTGCAGCCCACCAATGGATACCTAAAACATGCACAGTGTGACCTTCTTCAAGGAATTCATGGTTACCTTAGTGTCTTAATTTTTATGTTTTATTAAAGACTAAAAGTAACCTTATCTTAGCTAGCCTCTCAAGGTCCTGAATGCCTTGCTTCCAAATTCCTTACAGACATACTATCCTTAACCCCCACTAATTAAAAGGTATATATAATCAGTGACTCCTCACAACCCCAGTGCAGTCCTTTCTGCCCACAGGTCCTGTCCCCATGCTGTAATAAAATCACCTTCTTGCACCAAAAAAATCTCAAGAATTCTTTCTTGGTCATTTGCCCAATTAAAAAGTTAACATTTCTATGTTTGAGAAAATATAGAAGGAAAAAAAAACTATAAAGTGTATAAGTGGCCCTAAATATACCACCTGTCTTCAGAGTAAATCCATCCTTCAGATGAATTTAAGGCATTTTTTTTTTTTACTTTTCTTATAATAAATCACCATTATTATCTACTCACTCATGTGCCTGTGAATCATGACAGGAAGAGGTGTCAGCAACTACATAAATAAGAACATTCTACAAATAATCAAAATTACAACATAATGACTAAAATCATGCCTAAAGGGAAAAGCAAGACTTTCAGAAAAAGATCCATGAAGAGCTTCGCTTCATTCATGTTTTAACTAGAAAGCAGAGGTTATTTCTGGAGAGATCAGACTTAATTATACTAAAGTATTTGTAATCAGCATTGGACCATTTTTCCAGGCCTAGGATTAAATATTTCAAAATGCTGGAATCAACGCACACTTGCCATTTCATCTATACAAAACCCATTCCATTTTTATTTTAATTCAGTGAGTTATTTCATAGTATTGGCAATTTCCCATCAACTATTCCAAAGAATGGGCTTATAAAAATGGCATTTCCTTTATTCCTGATTGTGTCAACTTAAATGATAAATGTGAGAAAATATCATGTAATTTAAAAAATGTCTTCCATATTTAAGCCTTAAGTATTTTAACTCAACACTTATCAACATGTTCACCGCAACTTTGTTAACAAAAATGCGGAACATGTTAAATCTCAACAGAAGCACAACAAATAAATACATTATAAAGCATTTATGTACCATGTAATAATGTTACATCATTATTTTGTGTATTCATAAGTTTTAGTAAGTTGGTAAAACTTATAATAAAATGTGGCAATCAACATAAAATGTGGCAGGAAATGCTAAACAAATGTGGGATCAATGGTATAAAAAATGCACTGAAAATATACCCAAAATACCTTTAATGGTGTCTCTTTATAAAGAGTAGAGGTGATTTTGTTATCTTTTGAAATAGTCCTATATCTTTCAAGGGTCATGAAATACTTACAAAATCAAAAACTGTATATTTTTATTGATAGTTCTATCTGTGCTCTTGAGCCTGGCCCATTCATTCATTCACTCATTCATTTTTAAAGATTTATTTATTTTTGAGAGAGAGAGAGAAAGAGAGCATGAGTCAGGGAGGGTAGAAGGAGAGGGAAAGAGAGAATCTCAAGCTGACTCTGAGATGAGCACAGAGCCTGAGTCCAGAGCCCAGGCCCAACACGGGGCCCTATCTCATGCTCCTGAGATTAGAACCTGAGCCAGAACCAAGAGTCAGACACCTAAGGACTGCGCCACTCAGGTGCCCTGGGCCTGGTCAGTTTAATCCACTGAAGCACCACCAAAGTCAAGCATACCTTATGCCCTTGCACGCCCTGGAAAAATTTTAATTCCTTCGAAAACATCTTGTGCTTGAGAATTTAATTTAAGACTTTCCATTATTTTAATTTCACATGTAAAGAGCAAATGTAGGTTGCAGTTAGCTTTGTCAGAGCCTGATTAGCATCAGTGGCTTGACACTATTTTCTTATAGTGACTTTCTCTCATGGATTTGCACAAATTGCACAACTTCTTTTAATCAGCATGTAACAAGAGGAAGACCATGGCCATGCTGCAGGAGAATCAGCCAGTCATAGTTAGAGCTAGATGTACTAAAAGGTGATGCCATAGGAAAGGCTTGTGATGTGCAGCTTGTACATGGGGGCTTAAGCCTTATCCTGGCAATTATTCTGCCAGAACCACCACTTAACCTTTCTGGGTCTGCTTTCTTTGTGTAGTGTGGGGAAAACATTGTCTATATCACATGTCCTAATTCAGACCTACCACCACATGCTTACGCACTGGACAACTTCATTTCCCATGCAGAAGCAAGCAGTCCCCACAAGTGCAACACTATCATTGTGCAGTGGAGACATATGGGGCCAATTTCTTGCTTTTGTCCTGCAACTGTGAAGATGGGAATAGTTGCTTAATGTTAATGAAGTCTGACTTTCTGACTTACCTCTGCTTAATTTTGCATTTAAAAATAAACACAATTATTCAAGTCTGAGCAAGTGTTATCAGCCTTCCCTTCGTGTTTGATGACTTTGTCCCAAATCTATGACTTGTAGCATGTAATGATTCCAAAACCATTAATTTGATGAAGCCAAACAGCAATCAATGCAGAAAAAAGAAACAAAGACAAAAATTCAAAAGCATTCCAAGTGAGATTTGACAAAAATGACTGTATCTACAAAGTAATCCAAATTCTCTAATTGGTTAACAAGGAAATGCACTGGGAAAAGATGATCTACTGAATATAATTCTTCAATAAATGAACTGCCCAGAATCTCATTATATTAAACATTTGATTAGCAGAAATTTTTAAGTCAAATAAAATGTTCTGCATGTGCATTTCAACTTGCCACAAACTGCACGTAAGTCACTTTTTTCAATGACATATTAAACTGGTTAGGACAGAGAGAGAAAAAGAGAGAGGAAGGGAGGGAGGGGAAGAAAGGGCTGTCAGGACTAGATTAGAAAGAGGTAGAAAAGATGGAACTTGAAATTATTTGCTTTGAACCATCCATCACAAGATTATAAGTGACCAGAGCAGGAGATTCGTTTGTTGATAGTATTTTATCTTCTACTACTGACTTTGGTCTTCTCCTGTCATAGAGGACATCAAAACATCAACTGGAAAATCACATTTCCTGCTCCATCTATAATATCTCTATATGTTAGGAAGAGTTGCAACCTGCAGTGCCTCTGTTATTCTCTATCTTCCACCTCAATCATCTCATTCAGTTCAGAAGATAAATAATATGTTCATCACTCCCAAATTTGTCTAGTCATAAATTCCCTCTGAGTGTGACTCAAATGTCCAGCTGCCTTTTAGACATCTTCCTTTGGGTGAAATTTAATTTGGTCCTTACCTAACAAAGCAATCCTTGTATCATATTTACCTTTAAAGCCTCTCCCACCTCGGTTACAGGTAATAATTTAACCAGCTGCTATGGCCAAAATCTTGTAGTCATCCTTACTTGTCTCTTTCCCTTGCCTTCATCCTTCAGTCTATGACCTAGTTCTATTCGTTTTGAAATTAAAAAGATATCCCAAATGTAGCCACTTCTCCCCACCTCCATTATTATAGGTGCCAGAAAAAAATGGGAGACAATGTTATTAACTATTAGTTTTAGAGAAATAGGCAAATCACATCAAAATAGGTATTGGACTAACATGTAGAAGAGAAACAAAAGTAGTTTTAGGACCATGGAATTAATCAGCTGCTGTTAAAAACAAAAGGCTTCCATGATCCAAAAAAAAAAAAAAAATACAGTTTGAACAGTTTAAATATGCTCATATGCTATTGCGTTTCTATAAAACTTTTAATATGGAAATATTCATCAAGAATTTCATAGAAGGCATGATGACTGACTTTGGTTCTTTTATTTTATCTGAATAATTAACTCAAATAATAGCTTTTGGGTCTTAAAAAAAGAATTTCATACAGGGCAATATAATACAAAGGGTATTGCAAATATACTTGAACATAGAATTTATTTATTTGAGGAGAATTCTACACCAGTTTAAAAAATATGGCCTTGAATAAAACTTTCAGACATGTTTGTTTACACTTCTAAATTTTAGATGTTTACCCAGCTTCAAATTTGTTGTTTTGGCTACTGTTACTATTGGATTTTTTGAATTTCCCAAATCTAAACATTGGAATGCCCCAAGACTTAGTTCTTTTTTTTTTTTTTTAAAGATTTTATTTATTTATTTATTTGACAGACAGAGATCACAAGTAGGCAGAGAGGCAGGCAGAAGAGAGAGTAGGAAGTGGGCTCCCTGCAGAGCAGAGAGTCCTATGCGAGGCCTATCCCAGGACCCCGAGACCATGACCCGAGCTGAAGGCAAAGGCTTTAACCCACTGAGCCACTCGGGTGCCCCCAAGACTTAGTTCTTTAAATTATTTTTTCTAATCTCTACATGTGATTATTTCACTCCCATTGGTTCAAACATTGACATAAATGTAAAAGTCTCATGACTATATTTAATAGCTACCCCTCACCTCCTACTGAACATCTCCACTTGGATATTCAAGAGATATCTCCAAATTCACTCTTTATTTGCCCCCATCCCAACCAGCTATTTTAGTAAATGGTATCTCTAGTTTTCTCTAATTTAGGCCAAAGAAACATTTGAGGTCATCCTTGACTTTCCTCTTCTTTTCTCATGGTGCATCTCCTATTCACCAATTACCACTATAGTAGAGCACATATTCATTTCTGCGGAGGCCATTAATTTACATCTCGTAACTACTACAACCCATATCCCTCTTCTGCTCCACATCTCCCACTGGTTCCTTATCTCACTCAAAATAGAAACTAAAGTTTACTATGACCTAAAAGTTGTTACACAGTTTGTCCTAGGCTACCTCTCTTACTTCATGTTCCTACCACTCCCTCCTCTTTATTCTTTAACTGAGATTTTCTCTTTGCTATTCATAAACTTACGCTAGCCAAGTTCCTACATTAAGGCCTTTGGACTTAGTTTCCTATACATGAAATGTTTCATTCAACAATCTCTCCATAGCTTATACCTCACTTAGTTGAGGCTTTCTGTTGGAACACTGACTTTTCAGAGAGGTTTTCTTTGACTGGCCTGTCTGAAATAATACGTACATTTCCCCATCACTTCATCTCTTTATCATGCTTTACTTTTCTTTCTCCCCCCCCCCAAATTACTGTAATTATTAATACATTTGTCAGTGTGGCTTGGATACTCTGCCCAGTTGCTTGGTCAAACACTAGTCTAGACGTTGCTGTAAAGGCATTTTGTAGACATGATTAACATCTACAGTCAGCTGATTTTACATAAAGAGTACCGTTGATAATATGAGTGAACTTCATCCAATTAACTGAAGGCCTTGAAAGCAAAAACTGAGGTTTCCTGCAGAAGAAAAAAATCTGCTTCAAGACAAGAACTTTCAGCCTGCTAGCCAGCCCAACAGACCTTCAGAACCAGCCTGCAGTATCAACTCTTATGTGACTTTCCTGCCCTACAAATTTTGGTCTTGTCATTCCTCACAGTCACATCAGCCAACTCCTTAAAATCTCTTTATTCACACACACACACACACACACACACACCCCTATTGGTTCTGGTTTTTTGGAGAACCTTAACTGATACAAGTACCTATTACCACTTACTGTATTATGTGTTCCTTTGTTATTTTTTTCTCCTTGCATCATTAGGATATAAATTTGTTAGACAATTTTTTTTCTTTTATGAACTATTACATATCAGCTTTTAGAAATGTGCCAGCAACATAATAGGATCTCACAAAATGTGTGTTGTAGGAATAAATAGTATTTTGTGACCAACTTAAATCAGGATAATTAAGGCAAAATAACAAAACAGAAAAACAAATAGCACTTCCTTTCAGAAGTCACTATTGGGGGCGCCTGGGTAGCTCAGTGGGTTAAGTATCTGCCTTCGGCTCAGGTCATGATCTCAGGGTCCTGGGACCGAGCCCCACATCAGGCTCTCTGCTCAGCGGGGAGCCTGCTTCCCCCTCTCTCTCTGCCTGCCTCTCTGCCTACCTGTGATTTCTATCTTTCAAATAAATAAATAAAATATTTAAAAAAAGAAGTCACTATTGTACCTGTTATGTGATTTTCACAAGTATTTGTAGGAAATGGTTTGTAAATCTCCATATGCAAAGTGTAAAATCAATCAGCAATATAATCTTGTGTAACTTCTTATTTAACCCACAGTCTTTCAGTATATATTAAATGAGTGCCAGAAATTTTCACATGTATTATACTTAATACACATAAAACATTTTAAAAGATAAGTAATTGTATGTAAGATTTAAGAAAACTAAGGTTCAAAATAGTAATCGGTATAAAACATAATTTTGTCATAGGGCTGAGTGGAGTATTATATTTAATAAGAGAATCAGGTTAAAACATAAACTTTATTGATAGAGTAAATGTAAATAAACAGAAGGAACAGGTATTCTGAATTTTTATTAAATTTCCAACACAAATGAGTGTATTCCGCCTTGCTTCATCTTGTTACAAAAGAGCAATAATATTATGGAATGAGGAGGTTGTAAAGAGTTACATGAGATAATTTATATGAGAGAGCCTATCATAATTTAATAACAGATGTGGAATTTGAAAATGATAAAGTTTGAATTCTTCAAATTCATTGTTGATTTTAAAAGCCAACCAAAGATGTAAATATTAAATATACATGTTGACACAAGATTATGTGAATGAAACACTGACCTTGTGAATTACTGTATAAATAAGGGAAAAATCTGAAAAATATTAGCTAGTAGGTATCCTCATGTCTCTAAGAATATAATTAGCCACAATGGTGTTACTTCAAATGAATTATACTTACTCTATCCTAAAATTGTAAATTTTATAATAGTTTCTCATGTGACCTTCTACCTTTACCATAATGGCTTACCATTATACATCAGTCATTTAAACCTAAGGCAATAGCTCCTATTTATTGTTGTATTTGTTGTAGAAAATTTAGTTTTATTTATTTAACTCACTATGACTTCGCTGATTGTGTTATGATGAACTCAACAAGCATAAAACCTAGTGATTAACCACCTATTTCCCTCCATGTAACAATTATCACATAAGTTTAAAAAAATGACCATGGAAAATACATTTTCATCACCCAATGCCAAATTTTGACTTTTTCTTTGATAATACCTGCCACATTATGCAGAGGATGCTCAATAAATGTGAATTCATTCATGAACTACCATGAGTTCACCATTTCAAAGAAGCAAATAAAAAATTTAAAAAAAACAAGAGAGTGAAACCAGTTTTGTTAGTAATTCATAAAAATCATACATACATGTGAGGGCTGGTCTCAATTACCCTGATGGTTTTCTTCACATCAGCATTCAATTTGCCATTGTTATAGTTTGGATGCATTTTCAAATACCCAACTATTCTACTGAAAGAACTGATAGTCTACTTAAAAATCTGACCTAGCTTGAAATTTTTACTAATAATGGTACTCAGAGCCAAGAATTTATCAAATACTTACATTTGCCTCATAATGTTTGGGGATATTTGGAAAACATTTTACAATCACCACTGTTCAAAGGAAAACATTGTCTTTGCTTATAATGACCAAAGCACTTACTTTTTTTGGAAATTTTTTTACCCGAAGAAAAAGGTTTTCATTTAGAAATGTAAACATTTTGGCTGTCAGGGAGGTACCAAATAAAAGATTCCCTGATTGCTTTAAATGAGCCATTTAGGAAACCCTTGCCAATGTAGACACAGTCAGTATTCTACAATGTGTCAAAGCGTTCCACCTTCTTTGGTGCTTTGTAAATTACACCAGGGATTTGAGTAAATTAAGTTAGTTTTTTTTCACTAGAAACCAGATGTTGTACCTCCACTGAGTTTTATTTGGGAAAACAATGCATTATTAAGTGACTATGAGCCATACAATCAGGAAGAAATATTGCATCTGGGTGTCAAAATTTATGCCAAGTTTCAACCTGCTGTAATAAGAAAGTCTTTGAGGTAATACTCAGCCCCCACTAATAGAAATCTGGAATGACAAAAGATGATTACTAAATTTCCTAAATTCCAAAAATGTGTGACAGGCCATAGAGTAGGGTCAAAACACCCCTAGCAGAGTTATCAAATAGAATGAGTTGTTTAAAACGAGGCAGGGTGTGTGTGTGTGTGCATACATGTGTGTCAAAAAGCCCATATTAATAAAGCCAGTTAGAATCAGGCTTAATTAATATTAAGCCTTATAGCTTAATATTAAGTCTGGGGTGCCTGGGTGGCTCAGTGGGTTAAAACCTCTGCCTTCAGCCCAGGTCATGGTCCCAAGGTCCTGGGATCGAGCCCTGCATCAGGCTCTCTACTAGGCAAGGAGCCTGCTTCCTCCTCTCTCTCTGCCTGCCTCTCCGCCTCCTTGTGATTTCTGTCTGTCAAATAAATAAATAAAATCTTAAAAAAAAAAAGAATCAGGGGGCTAACTCAGCCCATGCATCCAGATTCTAGAGAGTAACTAATCAAACTATGTAGAATAAAAAGGAAATACGGAGAGAAAAAAGGATGGAAGTTAAACAGAAGGAAGAATGGAAGGAAACAAAAAGGGAAGGAAGGATGGTGGGAGGGAAGGAAAGAAGCAGAAGGGAGGGAGAAAGAGGGAGAAAAGAAAGGAGGAAGAAATGAGAGGAAAGAGGGAAGGAGAAAGAAAGGAAAGAAACATTTAGAAATTGAAAGCATACTTACCAACCTGAATATATGTCTAAGACCTCCCAGATTATAGCTATAACTGTATTTTTCTCACCTACAAGATTTCTAACTAATAAGAGATGTCCCCTTTAGAATATCCCAGTTTTTCTGGGCATCCTCAAAGGAGTCTTTCACATGAGCAAGCAATTTGTCCACTGAAAATCATGACACAGGGTCTGCCCCATTCATCTCCTCTTGCTTTTATGTGTACTTGCCACTGCTAAGCCTATCAAGCCAAATGCTAAAACCTTCCTGCCACTGCCCACTATGTCACTTTCAACTCTCTTTTCCTAAGGATGTTAAATCTGTTGTACAAAGCATCTGCCACATATCTCAAGGTATTCTAAGATATGTTGAAACGCAATATATTGATTGTATGAAAGAATAGGAAAATGACCTCTTTCATAATTAAGTTTCATATTTTATGAGTCTCTAGGCACAAGCACAGATGATTGTCAGCTTAGATGACATATTCCTTCTTGAATGGTTAAGTCATCTTATGGCCCTTCCTTCTCTACTGTAGGAAATCAAACTTAACCCAAGGAGCTGGCCATGAAACATACACTTTCTCACATCTTACTCAGTCTCCCACTATTAGCATCATTTTCCAATCCCAAACTCTTCCCTCTTATAAACTCTCAAAGAAAAAATATGTCCACACATGCCAGTTGATGTACAGAGATACAGAGGAAAAGATGCTCATATCCCAACAAGTTTGCATTAATAACATCTCAGATCAGGTAGCTCCAGACATGCATACTTATACATAATTATACATGTATTTATAGTTTTTCGACTCTATACTTTTTATATTATAATTTTACATGAAGTCCTTTTCCTAACTGTCCATATCATAAAACTTACAATTTCCTAAACATACACTCACAGGATTTCATGGACAAGGAAGAAGGTATTTCAGACAAACTACTCATTTTTCCAGAGAAAAAAAGTAATGACAATCAACATTTGAGAAACAGTTTTATTTGACAGCTTTACTGAGTTTGCTGATTGCTTTAGTGGATGTATTAGTTAGCTATTGTTGTGTAACAAATAACCTCAACACATAATTATTTAAAATGATAAATAGTACTCTAGAGAAGATACTGATGGTTACCAGTGAAGAGTAGGTGGGGGGAGATTGGTTAAATAGGTGACAGGGATTAAGGAATGAACTTGTGATGAGCACTGGGTGTTATATGGAAGTATTGAATCACTATATTTATTGTACATCTCTAACTAACATTACACTAAGTTAACTAATTGGAATTTAAATAAAAACAAAAAATAAAACAATAAATATTTATTAGTGAACTATTTCTGTGGGTCAGAAATTCAGTTTAGTTGAGTGGTTGTGGCTTTCTTTGGTTCTTTCATGAAATCACAGTCAAGATGTTGGTAAGGATTTTAGTCATCTAAAGACATGACTGGAGCTGGAAGTTATGTTTCTCAGATGGTCCAGAATCTTCCAAAATGGTTGTTGAAATGAGGCCTCTTTTTCTTGCTACATGGACCTCTCTGAAGGACTGTCTCAGCATCCTTACAACCTGGCAGCTGGTTTCTCCAGGACAGAGCAAGAAAGAAATCACAATGCCTTTTGAGACCTTGTCTCAAAAGTCACATACCATCACTTCTGCCACATTCTCTTTATTTAGAAGATAGTTACTAAGTCTAGCCCACGTGTGGTTAGATGGTTATATTTAAGCTGCACCTTTTGAGAACAGGAGTATCAAAGATCTTTGGATATATTTTAAAACACTACAGGAGGAATATGTAAAGTTATTGACAAAGGCTCACTCGGAAATAAAAAATTATACACACACACACACAGAGCCAAGATTTAATGAATCCAGGCTTCCATCATTGGGAATACTCTCTAAGATACTGTACTTAGAGAGAAAGAAGAAAATATCTTAATGCAAAAGAGATACTGGATGTGTTTTGGAAGTATATACAAGGTTTTAGTCTATTTCAAGGTCTATATTTGACTGAAATAGAAAGACCCCATTCTCAATCCCTTATTCCTTTTCGTTGTTATGTCCAGAATTTATTTTCTAGTAAACGGTGAGATCACTACAATGATAGTGTCTATACTGGCAGATGGAACTTTAGAGTGGCCTGGAGAGACCACTTATACAAGACGTGGGAATCACACACACGATTTCTGACCAGGAAGCCATAATGCTACAGACTGAATCATATTGCCATTGGAGGATAGTTCAAAGTACCAAATGATCTGGAAAGACACTAGAAGAGAAATATATACCGATATAATAAATTATATTATGATAAAAATCCATCTGACCCTTACATCTTAAAGATGAACTGTAACAATAACAATGACAAAAATAAGCTATCTCACTTTTTTCTTCCCCAAAATTAGCAGTTTAATACATAGATTAATACATTAATACAGAATAGATATTAGACATCTGGTTTAGCAAGAGTAAGTATCAACAGTGGCAACATAAGCAGAAAATTGTTATAATATTAGCAATTCAAATTCAAGTATCAGATTTGTGTGGTATTGGAATCATTCATTAGAATATGTTTGGAGGTTGCAGCTTTTCTCAGTAAAGCTTCCTTTTTTAAGCAAAATAATATGGTGTTTCTCAGTGTGTGTATCAAAATATGCCATTCAATGATATTAAAATGACTTGATGTTCAGCCATAACTTTGGAATAATTTACAACATCAAAATTTATTTAAGCCATGAATCAAATAGGATGTTCTAAAATTGTGGTCCCATTACTGCTATTCCAACTTTAACAAACTCACAGTAATTCTGTGATGTCAGCATCTAGGAGAAACCCTTGTTTATCTATTCTAATTCTACCTCTGTAATATTTAAATTGTGACTTGTTTTCAGTTTGTCACTTAAATATCACCTATGATATAGATAAAAATGTCTCATAATCAAATTTACTTATATCAAGGGAAATCCTAATCTTTCTTCTTCTGCCAAACAAATGAAGTGTTTCACTCCTAAAGAGTCTTTAGGAATGGCCACTGCAAAATAATTCTTCTGTATCCCAGTTTAATACTTACATTTTAAGAAGCTACCTTAACCTACAAAGACATAGTTGTAGCAGGACATTTTTTTTCCATATAGACTCAGTATCAGTTAGCCTTTGCTGTGTAACAAACTGCACCCAGACTTAGTAGTTAACACAACAACCACTCACCATTCCTTGGGTTAGCTGGATAATTCTTCTGGACTGAACCAGCCCACTTGATATCTGATGAATTCGGTCATTTGGCTGTGGTTATTTGGAAAGTCGGCTGAAGGATGTGTGATCCAGGATGATATCACCCCTACACATTTGGTAGTTGACAGCTGGACTTGGGACAACTGAGGGGATTGTGCCACACGTTTCTCACCATCTAGTAAAATAGTGTGGGCTTTTTTGAATGGCTGTCCTGGGGTTTTCCACAGCAGCAAGAGAAGGAAAGGTACTCTGCTTGCCGTCATGTTTAGAATGACTCATCATGCAAAGCATGGGTCTGACATGGTTGACCATATGCAAGGAGGAGAGATAGGCTCCATGTATTGATGTGAGGATCTGTCATGTGAAATGCAAGGGTAAGAAAGACAAGAATCTGCAACATTTTTTTTTTTACACTGTATAACCATCCTGTTGTGTCAAACTTTGTGAGAGTATAGGAGTTCAGCTGGATTCACAGAATCGGTGTAAGTAGTGTGTAATAATGAAAAGACCATAAACTTTGGAGTCATAAAATGATGTGACCTTTCATGTGCTCATGCATTCATTCATTCATTTATTCAAACATTATGTATTTATTGAATATGTAGCTTATTCCAGATAATTCATTCAAAAATCATTGATTCATCAAATGTTTATTAAGTATTTCTTATTTCTAGGGCCATTATGGGCACTAGAGATTTTACAGAAGACAAGACAATGATAGAGAAGACAAAGTTCTGCCCTCATGGAATTTGAAGATTTTATGTATTTATGTGACAGAGAGCGAGATCACAAGTAGGCAGAGAGGCAGGCAGAGAGAGAGGGGGAAGCAGGTTCCCTAGAGAGCCTGATGCAGGGCTCAATCCCAGGACCCTGAGATCATGACCTGAGCCAAAGGCAGAGGCTTAACCCACTGAGCCACCCAGGTGTCCTTGCTCTCATAGAATTTGTATTCCAAATAGACCAACACACACATACATATCCATATAGTAGAAAATATTTTAAAAAGAAGTAGAAACAAAATAATTTATTAGACATAGATCATCAGTGAAAATCTCTTTGAGGAGGTCACATTTCATCTGAAAGCTGACCACGGGAAAGTATTTATCTTTCAAAATGGAGACCTAACAAAGGAAATAGAGAAAACATCCAATGGAAGTTCCTAAGGCAAGGATGAACTTGATGTTTCAAAGAATAAAATGAGACAAGTGTTTGTCCAAAACTGTATGAGCAAGGTAAAGGGTAACAGGAATGAAATAGATTACTTGATCATGACCAGGCCTTGAATTCTGGATTTAGGAGTTTATGCTCATTTTCAGTTACTAGAGGCATATGAGGGTAAGATATGGGCCATAGGTAAGTACATCCAACTAGCCCTATGGTCTTTATGTCCCAGGGGAACAGGCAGAGCTAGAGCAGGACTAGAGTAGGGTCCTCTATAGAACAAACTCTAAGAAAGTGAACCTTATTACCAGTCTAATGGTACAGTCTCTGCCTACAAGGATCTCCCTCAAGTCTAGCTGAGGGAACAATACTTTAAATACATGACAGAAAATGCTTTTAGAGGAATACGCACATACTGCTTGACCTATAAAAAAGATATTACATGGCTATGAAAAGGTTATGAGTAAAAGTATTTACTTCAGCGGTTATTCCAAAAAGAACCATACCAAGACCTAATACATGTTATATTCCTTCCTTTAAAAATAATACATAAAAATACACACTTTATACAGTGTCAAGCCAAATAGGAATCATAAAACAATGTTTTACAAAATTGAGTCATTGCCTTCATTTCCCAAACCTGTTCTTTAACACTACACTTGAATGTCTAATTCCATCATTCCCTAACTTTCTGTGTCTCTGGAATCCACACCTCACTATCAGAAACATAGATGTCAGCTTAATCTCTTTATATTACACATCTGTCCAATATTTCAGATCACACTTGCCAACATTAGTGTGAAATATCTATTTATGATTACATTTGTAAGATATGGATTCAATCTTCCTTTGATTACCTATTACAGCAGTAGTGTGATTTGAAAAGCTACATGCCAAGAAAAATTATCTAATTTATGGTGTGTGTCTAAAGGCTAAAGGAAAATTCTTCATTTTCCACAAGGAAGATTAGTATAATCTTACAAAATAATAAAGATTAAAAATTTAATTTATGTTAGGTAATCATTCTTTTTATATTTAAAAATATAAGCATATTATTATTTTAATTCAGTTTTGCTTGTTTTCAAAAATTAAAAACAACATTTTTAATTTGTGTCTACATCCATATTACTTTAGGGTACATGACTGATTCAATACAGTTTTGTACCTTAAGTCCTGTTTTATACTTCTTGGTAGACATCAAATGCTCTCCACACCAAAATCACTGGTGAAAAACATAAACACTTGTTTTCTTTTCATAAAGTCTTTCTTTCCCATTCTATTATGCTTTCTATAGAAATGCTTCTCTCTCTTCTGTCCACAAAACCCCACAAATACACATGACACAGAAACTATTTATAGATACAGAAACAAATCATTCCCCTTCGCTGTTCTGCAGACTAAAATAATAACTCATCAAGAACAGCTTAGATAGGCAGTTATTTGCAGGGCTCAAAGCATCATGTCTACTAAATGATGATGATTCCATTATATCATGTAGAAATTCATTTTCAATTTTTCAGTATTGGTATATTAATTAATATTTATTTATTTGGGGGAAAAAGGAGCAACCAGCAAATATTAATACCTTTGGACATATCTCTATGATTACTGACATTTATTCATTCAACAAATATATGTTAATATAACCTCTTACTATTTTCTAAGAACTATATTATACATTTGGAATAAGAAGCTATACAAAACATAATGGGAGAAAGAACAGAAGGCAGAAAAGATGAACCATCTTACTGTTGCTCAGTGAGGAGTATCAGTGAAGGTTTCACATAGTGGGTGAAACATAAAGTCAGTAGAGACTTAAAGAACAAACTGAAGGTTTACTGGTTTACAAACAGAGAAATAAATAAGGACAGAATGGAGCCTAAACATGAATGTCTGAAATGCTCTCATTCAAAAGTGTTCCTTACTGGAACACTTTCAACTTACTGGAAGTGTTTCAACTTACTGAAAATTAGGTCTTTGTACAGTAATTAGGAAATAAGGCTCAACAAACTGGTAAGGGCCAATGGCTAAATAACTTTTTAATACCAAATTAAAGAGTTTAAAATCAACCTTGGTCATATGGAGAACTAGACAGTTCTAAGCAGGGGTGTGGTTGGGAAAATTCATTTGGAAACAACATAGATGGATGGACTCATCAACAAAGAAATAATTTAGAAAGTTCCCCTGCCTGAGTACCAAATACAGTTTACATCATAGGGAGATAGTATAGACTCCACAGACAAAGAAAGTAGAACAAATCATGTT
This sequence comes from Mellivora capensis, assembly GCA_004024625.1. Taxonomy (NCBI): domain Eukaryota; kingdom Metazoa; phylum Chordata; class Mammalia; order Carnivora; family Mustelidae; genus Mellivora; species Mellivora capensis. Next base: position 25,261 of record PISX010020101.1, read on the forward strand.
CCTAAATAAAAGTCCCAAAATTTGGACTAGGGAGACCCCAACATTATTGGGTATCCACAATAGGAGTTTTATCAGTTTTTCCATGATGACGTCCCAGAGAAATGTTAATTTGTTTTTTCTAGTTTCCATTCACAGGCAGAAACACGTTTTACTTTATGAACCATACATAAGTCTCTATAACTCTCCATTGCTCAACTCCTCCACACACATCTATGGTACGAACAAAATATTTCATGAAACTGTCATCCTTTGACCATGAGAGCCATTTGGACATTGCCAGTTCTTTCATTTCTGTGTCACAGGAAATATGCATAACACCTCCTAAATTGATTGCATAACCCTCTCCTAGATGGTGATCAGCAGTCCGAACGACACTAGTTTAAAAAAGATCTGGATCACTTGAATTAATGATTCCCTGTGTCCAGATCCAGCTGCATATATACTGGCTTCAAAGAACTGCTAGAGAAACAATGTGGAGCAGTTAGCACCTGCCCAGTCAGCTGCACCTGATACTCAAGAAAAGTCACGATTTCTGAATTAATTATCTTCTATCTGTAGTCACCATGTCACTAGCTACCAAGGTATCAGTGGTTACAATAACATATCTTCTGTTTCTAACAAATCTTCCCTGGGCATACCAGATCGTTGTATTTTAAAGTGGCTTAGCATAACTATAGAGCTACTATGTGTTACATGAATTGGCTCAAGTTCTAATTGCCTTTACTACATACTAATTTTTATTTATATTGCTTGAAAAATATCTCCAAATACATGATTGTTTTATATATAACATATGTATATGTATATGTGTGTGTGTATATATATATATATATATATATACACACACAAATATGTTATAGATATTTTCAACACCAAGCTATAAATTTCATTATTATCTCCACAAACACAGGTAGTCTTATTCTATGGACATTGTATCCTTTTTTTTTCTCTTTTTTTTCTTGAAATATTGCAAATAGCTCCCTAATACCAATTATTTCTCTTCTACTAGAACACCAGTTACATGGGATCATCTGGAAATATTTATTCTTCAACCATAAGTTTCTCTGTATCCATTAAGAGTCTTTGTACTTGAAACTTTAAAAAGCTTTTCCAACCTGTTTATATGGTAGAAACTTTCCACTACATTTAATTAAAAAAAATCACCTGCTTACATAAAGTAAAATACCTTAGTGTATATGAATAACCAAACCTTCTCATTGTTGCCTGCTTGCCCCATCATATACATATATTTAGTTGGTTGGATTGAGGACTGAGTATGTTTTAGATTATGTTTACTCCATAAACTGTATTTCTTCTTTTAATTAATTTATGATAAAGCTGTATTATAGTTTAGTGTTTCAGACCATGAATCTATAATCAGACAACTGAAAATTGTGTATTACCACTTGGATTTATTTAGTTAAGTTAATTAATATTAACTATTAATTTTCAGATAATAATAAGCTAAATTCCTTGTCCATTAAAAACAGAAATAATGAGAGTACCACTTCATGGAATCATTATGGAAACTGAATAATGCATTGCATACAAAGTACTTAACATGGTGTTTTTCACATAGCAGGTGTTTACTAAATGTAAGCTATAATTCTTGTTACAAAAAAGTCTGACCTGAGTGCCTTGGCATAATATGCATCTCAATGTGTCACCTTCCATCTCTCAGTTTGCTCTGACATTGAAAAGCTTGAGTGAACTGCTGGAGTCCACATGAAGACTGAAGGTTGTTGATGAACTTTATCATTTTATTAATTATTTAAAATAATGTTTTAAGGATGTCATTACTTGTTATGATTTATTACTAATTTCACAAATATAGCTTTGCAAATGCATATACTATAGTTATATAATGTGTTTTCTCAGTGTGTTCATTCTTCATGACTCTCAAGTAAAGACTTTGCAAACCAGCAAAGCCCAACCAAAATAAAGAAATAAATAAATACAAGCTTCCCCAGTGTATTATTTTCTATAGCTTTGCACGTTGAAAATCATTTGGATTTACACAGCAATATTTTCTGTAATGGAAAGATACAGATTAGAAAATTTTAAAATGATGATAGCAAAAACCTGTCATATCTGTTTAAATCCTTCAAGGTCTTTGATTCTACTCTGTCCATTTACTATAAAGCCAGACATTCTGTCTCTGAATAAATGTAGCATCATAAGAGTTTGATTTGGAATATGATGTATTTCAGGAATACTTCCATTGCAATTATTATCTTCTATTCCTGGGGGATAGATAGAAAAGATAGATAGATAGAAAGTTACTGGGGGGAAATTTTCTAGATTTCAAAGATCTGTCTTGATCCATTCAAGCTATTGTGCTGGGCCAAGTTATGCAATGACAGATCGGGACAACATAGAGGATAATAAAGCCTCAGCAGAGGCAGGGCAAATGTTGTAAGTGTGAACTATGAGCCAGGAATAGGGATCAATACCTCAGAGGCCTTTTTTTGTGCATACAGTTTAAGAGGTTTATTCCTCACTTCACACTGCACTAGCCAACACTAAAACTCATCATGTACTTTTCCACTCACTCACCCAGATACTTAGAATACTCATAATCTATTCCTCAAGACTGATTCTGCATTTCTAAAAATTGGACAAGGTCAAGTATAAACTCAGAGATTTCACTAGTTTTTCAGCCTATACATAATGTACTTTAAAAGATATTTATTAATATTTTTCCTCAGAATTTATACTTTTCTATACAAACAAACACAGCATTATAGTTATCCTTTATCTAAATCAATTGTATCCATAAAAAATTAAATAAACAGAAGCTGCCCCATTCCACAAATATTCTTTTTTTTTTAAATTCACTTGAAGGAAAAGCATTGTAGCATATTTTTACAAGTATAAGCAGAGGGTATAACCCCAATCCATCTTTACCTGTGCACAGACACTCCTCCCCCACAACCCTGCAAAGTGGGTTAGGGGTAGAACCTTCTCTTTAGGAAACAATGTGACCTTATATGTAATGAGTTAATAAATCATAATTAAAGTAGGGTTCACAGAATTTGTTAGATTGCTATTACTGAGAGAGGCAGTCCCTGGCATCAGATCTGCATGAGATTGCACCTTGGCTTGAGCCTTATCGGATAAGTATTTCAGAAAGTCAGGAACATCCCTGATCATTCTCATTGCCACATTAACATTATCGGATCTATCACATCTTAAAATATTTCTCCTCTTTTTTATTAACTTTTTCTTTTCCTACAAGTATTTTTTTTTGTAAACCTAGTCTGCTTACTTTTACTACTCTATTTTTAACATTATGTCTATAATCACCCACTCAGTGGTTTCCAAAGTTCAACTTACTGTGTGAGTACACACAGTTTTCTCCATTCCTTAATTTATATATATTTTTCTCCACTCTTTAATTTGTTGGAAATGTTTAACTTCTTGCCTCTTTCACAAACTCTTTAAGGTTTCTTAAGAAGCTTGCTCTCTGTTCCTGTCTGCTTTGCTGCATCACTTGAAACCTGCTTCTTTGGCAACTGCTCTAGTATACTTGCCCTAGCAAGCAGCTGAGGTGACCGGTCCTGTTCCTGCCATAATGCCCCAGGGACAAAGCCACCCTGCCTGCAAATTAAGCTGTTAAGAAGTGCTTTTAATTGAGTTTGTTAGAATCCCCATCAGTTTCTCGAGTGATGGAGCCAGTACATAGAGCAAAACCCAAAGAGCATACTATATAGCCACTCTATCTTAAGTCAATTATTTTTCTTGAGTCCATAATATTTCTTTGATAGAGTTCTTGCCTCCGGTAGTGACAACTTTATAAAGATATTTACATGTTTAAGAATCCTGAAGGAAGAGTATAGGTGAACTTTGACCTCCATAGCAAAGGTCTTTTGAGGCTAGATCTACCCAAATTCAATCTTAGGTGGGTTATGGTCCTATGAATGCATGCTTTATGAATCATTGGTTTAAAATTGTAGCAAATCTCATCTTACTATTTCCACTCTTTAACACTGTCCCGTGACCACTCTCCCATTACATGTATCAGTGAGGGTTTTGCCCTGCACAACTCAAGAGGGCACTGTCGTCATCGAAAAAATAAAAAATCTGTATACCTTTGCCTATGGACTTGGCATGGTCACTAAACCCATTTTCTTCATTTTTTTTTCATAAGCTTCCCTGATTTACCTCTCCAGCTCCACCTTCTCCACTTGTCCTCATCTTACACATTATATTTGTATCACGCTAAACTACTTTCTTCTAAATGTGTCATGCTTTAATGCTCTGTGACTTTGCAGTACAGCACGGCTGGAACTGTATATGGCAGATAAATGCTGCCATCATCTATTTGCCATTTCCACTTAGTCTTTAAGTTTGACTTTCTTCTCCCGATCATCGTATGCCTAAATCAAATTTGCATTTGTCGCAGTGTTTGTCTGTCTCCCCTCTGGACATTAAGGCCTTTGACAGTGGACTATACTACCTTCATCTCTGACCCACAGTGTGTGGCATGGATCAGACACAAGGGAATTCTGAAAGGGCTGATAAGGCAAACTCAGGAAGCAGGCTCCATTGTTGGCTCCAGACTCCCCCACTTACACAGTGTTACTTAATCAAATTACTTAACCTCTCTGCCCCACACTTTCTTCAATAGTAAAATGGATTTTGGGTTGTATTTACCATATAGGGTCACTGGAATTAGTAAAGGAGTTAATACACGTAACATGATTAATGATTAATGTAGTAAAAATCAGTACATTTAAAATATCACCTATAATATTGCTATAATTATTACACTTATTGTATTATTACCTCTATCATAATATTGCCAAAAAGTAGTTCTTAAAATTTGAGGTATGTAAGAACTATTAGAGATGAGGGTTTTTTGTTTGTTTTTGTCTTTTTAAAAAAGATTTTATTTATTTATTTGACATAGAGAGAGAGATCACAAGTAGGCAGAGAGTCAGGCAGAGAGAGAGGGGTAAGCAGGCTTCCTGCCGAACAGGGAGCCCCATGCGGGACTCGATCCCAGAATCCTGAGATCATGACCTGAGCTGAAGGCAGAGGCTTAACCCACTGAGCTACCCAGGTGCCCCTAGAGATGAGTTTTTTAAAACTCAGAATGGTGGGAGTGCCTGAGTGGCTCAGTCAGTTAAGTGGCTGCCTTCTGCTAAGGTCATGATCCCAGGGTCCTGGGATGGAGCCCCGCATTGGGCTCTCTGCTCAGCGGGAAGCCTGCTTTTCCCTCCCCCTCTGCCTGCTGCTCTGCCTAATTACGCCCTCTCTCTGTCAAAATAAATAAACAAAATCTTTAAAAAAATTATAAAATAACTCAGAACGATGGACTTTAGGGTTCCGGGATTTGCATTCTTACAAACAAGACCCACTTGTTTTTTTTAGACCCACTTCCAATACTATGATGACTGGAGGTCATAAAATGACTTGAGTGATTCTAAAATTCTAAATTATCATAATCCTTATGGTAATTAATATACACATGCACATACACACCATTCAGATGAGAAATCCTTTTAGCTATTCAAATTACAACAAGCTTCTTTTTCCTAGATAATCTTCAGTGTCAGAAATTTATATTTACCTGAACATGCATTTTCTTTCTTTACCATATTTGGTTATTTTAAAAACTATTTTTGGTGTCTAGCATTTATATCATTATCAGTAATATCTCACATGCTTATTTGAAGCACTTTACAATATAAATTCACCATTTTACTTGTGGATTTAGTGATATTAAACATCTTTCATATAAATCTAGTCACTCAATTAAGCAACAACAAAATGAAATTAATTTTTGGAGTGTTGATAAAATATGCAAGGAGAAATTAAAAAAATCACTATCAAGGGACACATTATGACTGAGAAGAAATCAATAAAAAAAATCACTTCCTCTCATCATAGGTAAAAATGAAAGTGTCCTCCCCAATATTTGCATTTTTGTTGAAGCTTTGGAGAGTTCTGCCTTCACCATTATTATATTCAAGGCAAGGCTTGCTTGTTCTAAAATGCTGAACTACCAAGTATGTTTAAGGGGGACGGGATTTGTAAAGCCTACAGTTTTGAACAACTTTGAACAGAATTTCATAATGATTTCTACTTGACATATAAAATCCAGTATAAACCTCTGACAAGGGGTTCCTGGGGGACTCAGTCCATTAAGCAACTGCCTTCAGCTCAAGTCAAGATCTCAGGGCCCTGGGATGGAGCCCAGTGTCGGACGCCCTACTCAGAGAGGAATCTGCGTCTCCCTCTCCCTTTGACGTCCCCCCCCAGTTCATTCTGTCTCTCTTTCAGATAAATAAATAATAATAATAATAATTCAGATAAAATATTCTCCTAACAAGATATAGACACTATGACTAAAAAACTTTCTAAACAAATACTCACACATCTGAGTATATTATATGCTTATAGGAATAGCCAGTACATTGTGAAATAGAAAATATGAGGAAAAGAAAAATATGTTCAACATATATATTAATGTATGTGTTTCTGCAATAATTTGCTTTTGAGCCAAGACAACAACCCCAGGCCATTGTTTCTTCCTTCAGACCCACTATGGTTGCCATATACAGAACTGATGAGAAATTAGGGACTACAGAACAACCTTTTAAAAAGTCCTACTAGGAAGAGATGGTTCAGATTTAATTTCTTTTTTTTAATTTTAAAGATTTTGCTTATTTATTTGACAGACAGAGATCACAAGTAGGCAGAGAGGCAGGGAGAGAGAGAGAGAGGAGGAAGCAGGCTCCTGCAGAGCAGGGAGCCCAATGCAGGGCTCAATCCCAGGACCCTGGGATCATGACCTGAGCCGAAGGCAGAGGCTTAACCCACTGAGCCACCAGGCACCCCAGACTTAATATCAAGCTATAATTTTCTCTACATTGACTTTTAACTTAAAATTATCCATTTAATATCAAGAGACACTCAAATATCTAAGACATGTGAAATATAAGACATAATATAAAGATTATTTGTAAGTGGAGCAAATTAACTGTCATAAGAACTGGTAATATTCTGTTTGCCGTCCTATTTTAGATTACACCTTATCTGGCTTTTGGTCCTAACAGCGTCTTTTGAGGATCTATAAGAGTTTTTCTCCTTTTTCATACATATGTTATTAGCAACTACTCCATGCTGAGCACTGCTGTAGGTGCTGAGAAAGAGAATAAGCCACAGTCTCTGTCATGGAGTTTATATTCCAGTGCCCAAAACACATATTAACATAATGATACTTGAAACTATGTCAGATTGTGAAAAAGGCTATGAAGGAAACTAACTCAGGGTAACGAGATGAAGGAACAGTAGCAGCAAATGTTTTAGAAAGGGGAGTCTAGGGGCGCCTGGGTGGCTCAGTGGGTTAAAGCCTCTGCCTTTGGCTCAAGTCATGGTCCCAGGGTCCTGGGATCGAGCCCCGCATCAGTCTCTCTGCTCAGCGGGGACCCCGCTTCTTCCTCTCTCTCTGCCTGCCTCTCTGCCTACTTGTGAACTCTGTCTGTCAAATAAATAAACAAAATCTTAAAAAAAAAAAAAGGAGGGAAAGAAAGAAAGGGAATCTAGACCACCCAAAGAAATCTCATTTTATCACAGATTAAAAAAAAAGAAAAACAAAAAACAAAGTAAAGGAATCCATCTTATAACCATCTGTGAGAAGAGCTGAAGCCATGAGACTGTGTGGAAGGAGGCAAACAAACAAGCAAGGTGCAAAGGCCTGAAGGAGACAAGTATTTTTGAAGTTTGAACTCTGAACTTTTCCATTTGCTGCTTCTGGCCACCCTAACTACTTTGAAACTTGGAAACATTAATCATCATCTAGTTTTACAATTTCTGTCCCAAAGGTCTAAATTTTATCTTCCTTTTTCCTTTTAATAATTTGCCAAAAATAATTACGAAATCACTACATGACTTCTGGTAAAAATTAAAATTATGTAACAAAGTTCCCCTTTGTTCCAGCCCTATTTCATCTCCCATTTTATAAGTAAACACATTGCCTACTTTCCATCCTTTGTTACTAATCATTATTTTTTCTTTGTGTTTATATGCATACCTGTACATACAGCAATATATTTGGAGGGTTTCTGTGTTTATGTGTGTGTAAGCGTGTGCATATTTGCCTTATTTTTTTATTTTATTTTATTTTATTTTATTTTATTTCTTTTTTTTAAAGATTTTATTTATTTATTTGACAGAGATCACAAGTAGGCAAAGAGGCAGGCAGAGAGAGAGAGAGGGAAGCAGGCTCCCTGCTGAGCAGAGAGCCCTATGCGGGACTCGATCCCAGGACCCTGAGATCATGACCTGAGCCGAAGGCAGCGGCTTAACCCACTGAGCCACCCAGGCGCCCGCCTTATTTTTTTAATATCTAAGATTCTATCTATGTCAGATCCCTGCAGCTATGTATTCCCTAGAATTAGCAGTCATTTCTGTTCATAACCAAGTAAGAAAAATAGATCGTACTGCTCAACCTCTATTATTTCTATCTTGTTTGCTTAAACACTGAATTTACCACATTTAGTTCAAACAGGTACTAAAATTGAATTCTTAATTATATATACCAAGGAAAAACTTTATTGTGGGTATATATCACCATGTGATCCCCTCTGCTCATCCTGCCTTCTGAGTCTAGTTATTAAATATCTATTAAAATATTTCCCATAAGAAAACATTTGCACATTGATGATACTTCATGTAGCAGGACCCCATGACCCCACTTGCCATGATTTTCTCTTTTCTAATAACTAGTAAATTCTGCCTTGTATTGGAGCCTCCATCTGCATTGTTTCTACAATCAACCCAAAGCAGCCATTTTGTTTTATTCTGATGGTTGCAGGCTTGAGAACAACTAAAGTAATTTTACATCTTTTGTTTGCTTAGCTCTTTAAACTGCCCATGGCTTTGCAAAAACAATTTTAAAATATAGTTATTAAAATTATATTTTATTTATTTTATTTATTTATTAATTTAATATAAAATTAAAAATATATTTTTAAAATATAGTTATTAAATTATAGTTATAGTTATTATATAGTGGTTTTCTCAAAGCATATTTTAATGTTTCTCATAAATAGTTTTTCAGATTGTTCCTCCTGAGTAATACAGAGAACCACAAAGAAAGGGATCATTTTTTAACTTCCATGATATAAAAGTTTTAGGTTTTAGTAGGCCCAAAAGTGTTCAAAGGAATTATTTTTCTTCCACTTTCATGTGCACCCTACAAAAGGTTCCTAGAATATTACAAACATGCTTACAATTTCTTCCCACTACTAATTGAAATACAAAACTTATACCCACAAGCACCCACAATGACCACAGAATGATGATCAAGTGACCTATGGTCAGCGGTGAGTCATTATGCCTAAAATATTTGCAATTAAATTTAATGGAGGAGAAATAGGCCTCTCTTTATAAGCAATTGCTCCTCTTTTATCCCCCCACTGACTCAACCATGTTATTAAACACAAATAAGAATATATTTTCCCTAAAATTCAAAATTTGATTTAAGTGTCTGTTAACTTAGGTTAACCGAAATTAACTCAACTGTCTGTTTTCAGCAATATTTAGAGAAATAAAAGCTAACTTGTTGATTTAGGTTTTTAAAACCAAAAGAGGTTAATATGGAATAGACTGGGAAAAAAAACAGAATGAAGGTACAACCCAGCAGAAAGAAAGCTGTAATTATCTAAAGACACTGTGGAAAAATCAAGTTCCAATTTATCATTATAGTCACCATAAAATATAATTGTTTATAGTCTTTAAAAAGAAGTGTTATGATAAATATTTCCCCTCCTGTACATAGTTTAAAGAATAGCAAACTGAAGGAAAAATAAAACCAATAAAGTGGAACATCCATAAATAATATCAAGAAGTTATCAATTAGGGAGCCTGGGTGGCTCAGGTGGTTCAGTGACTGCCTTCGGCTCAGGTCATGATCCCGGACTTCCAGGATCAAGTCCCGCATCGGGCTCCCAGCTCCTTGGGGAGTCTGCTTCTCCCTCTGACCTTTTCCTCTCTCATCCTCTCTCTCACTCATTCTCTCTCAAATAAAAAAATAAAATCTTTAAAAAATTAAAAAAAAAAAAGAAATTATCAATTAAGCTAGCCCTCAAACTGTTCATCAAGACTTTAGGCTAACAAGGGTCACACCAAACCAGAAAATAGACATCAACCACACCACTGCGGCCAGTATCTTCTTTTGTTCTCCTTTGTTTTCACTTACACATGACATTAAAAGACCACAGAATATACCAAATTATACTCTTCTTAGATATGTAAAGTGAACGAACAAGTCTCCCTTCATACCCAGATCACACATAAATAAATATTCCCATTGTGTTTACTCAAAAGTAAGGACACGGAAAAAGTGTCACTCTTGGTCCCATTGTTGGATTCCCATTGCTACCTTAAATTCTAAGAATTTAGAATAAATATTTTTCAGAATTTAGTGGAGTCTGCATTTATTTTATAGTAGAATCAACTGTGATCCCAAAACAGAATTTTAATCTGAAGATTATTGACTTCTCTGAACAAGGGAAAAAAATCATAGTTTATAAGTTTTCAGTTCATCTTGCAAATATGCAAAAATAATTTTCTGCAACTGAATTAAGAACTTTAATAATTTAAGTAACTAATATATCTGAAATATTTTAGTCGTAACATTTTAGAGTTTTTGTGGATTTTTTTTAATTAAAGATTTTATTTATTTATTTGACAGAGAGAGAAAGATCACAAGTAGGCAGAAAGGCAGGCAGAGAGGTGGGGAGAGCCTGATGTGGGGCTAGATCCCAGGAACCTGAGATCATGACCTGAGCTGAAGGCAGAGGCTTAACCCACTGAGCCACCCAGACACCCTATTGAATTTTAAACTGTATTTTGTTATTTTGACAGCATTATGGTACATTTTAAAATATTCAAGACACAATAGTTTATAAGGCTGACCTTACATATAAAAGCAATACAAAGATTCCTCCAGCTTGTAAGAGGAATCAGAATGTATTCTTAGACTTTCTAAGATTATATTTATATATATTTTTTAGATGTCAAGCATCTTTATATTTATTGTAGTTGATGCACAATGTTACATTACTTTTAGGTGTTAAGATTACATTCTTCATCTTCCCTTTTTCTTTTGCTATTTTGTTATCCTTTTCTAAATATATTTGTTTCATTTCATTTACTTGTTCAACAAATATTTGCCTAAGACACATATTTTGCACTCTGCACTGTTTAGGCACCTGGATATAAGAAAGAAAATAAGACAAAAGTTTTTGTCACTACACTTTAATGTAAACAAGGGAAATTTATACTGCGGTATGTCAGAAGCTGGTAAGTTGTCAGAAAACTAAATCAAG
>PISX010020102.1:0-36615 GCA_004024625.1 Mellivora capensis
TCAGAGATCACAAGTAGGCAAGAGAGGCAGGCAGGGAGAGAGAGGAGGAAGCAGGCTCTCCATGGAGCAGAGAGCCTGATGTGGGGCTTGATCCCGGAACCCTGGGATCATGACCCGAGCCGAAAGCAGAGGCTTTAACCGACTGAGCCACCCAGGTGCCCCTCACCAGTTCATTCTTAACGCCACTTCCCTCCCAGCCTCGTTTCCTGCGGTGGCCGGAGAATACACCTAGCTGACTCCCTCCAACCAGAGGGTATGGTTACCAAGGCTGGCTGCCATGCTCTGAAGCCAGCAGCTGTGTTTGTTCGAGGCCTGCTTCCCATGGGCTTCTCCAGTCAATGGCTGTCATAAGGACTCCAAAGCAGGTCGTTCCCAGGAGAACTGGGACTCTCCTGATGCTGGCTTTGCTACTCTTCCTTACACTGGCAGGCAGTTGAAGGCTTTCCCTTTCTTCTTCACTTAGGGTTGGATTCACCTTTGCTGTGGTCTGCCAGCTCTTCCTGCCTCATCTGGCTCTGTCGCATTGTCCCTCACATACATGTTTCCCCTATAAAATCCTGGTATGTCTAATTCCACCTTGGTACCTTTTTCTCAGAAAATCCAGACTGACACACTTTCCCCACTCCACTACTTATGCTTTCTGGAATCACCTTCTCAAATAAACTTGCACTGGAATCTTGTTGTCAGCATGTATTTCTGGGGAAGCCAGCCTAAAAGAGAGGGCACTGCAGAGACACTGGGCACACCACTCCCACTCATCACCCCAGGACAGAATCTAGTCACAGGGCCTCATTGAACAAAGGAGGCTGGGCCAGGCGGTCTCCTGTGATGGGCCATGCGAGGGAGAATGGATATCAGAGGGCTTGCTGGCAGTGTGGCTGGCTACTCTCCTCACTCAGCCTTCAAGTCTGTCCAAACTCCTTCATGGCCGAAGTTCTGAAACAGGGTGTATGGAGGGAGAGGCCTTTGACAAGTCTGTGCTGATATAAATGAATCAAAATCAACCCAAATCTAACTTTATACTATATAGATTACTGCCTGCTCCAAGGCAAAATTGTAAAGTGTGTAATGCTTATTCCCTGGACATAGCCCACCCCTGGAGCTACGGCCCCTTCGTACCCTTTCAAATTCCCTCCAGAGTTCCAGCTTCCCAGAATCCCTATTATAATGTTTCACCCCAGGCACTGATTCACCAACCCAAGTTTCTCCTCCCTGCCTTAAAACACACCTGCTCCCTTCCCCCAGGTTCTGTGCATTAATAATGTGATAAGTTAATTTAACATAAAGACGTTAACATTGGCTAAGGCTTCACTGTGGCAGCAACCAGATGGACCCATCTGGCATTTAACCAGAACCTGTTACTGCCTTATCCAGAGGATGGAATGATCATTTGCCTGGTGACTGCCACTGCGTCCTAGACTTCATGTAACAGACAAATATTACCTATCTTAGGCTTTTCTTCCAAAGCAGATAGCAGAAATCAAGGATAAGGCATAAATGAGTCACCCCACAGACGGATCTTGTAAACCAGCAAGCTGGGACTCCATAAGGTCTGTGGTCTCTTTTCCTTTGGGCCATCTTCTTTGGGATCCTTTTCTCTGTCATGTTCAGGAAAGAAGCACCAGTTTCCTTTGATTCAACACTGTTCACAGTAGTTATCTCTGGACAGTGAGCTCGTAGGGCAGAGGACAGTGAAAGGGCAATGCCAGGGTATTTTACTTCTTTAGGGTTTGAAGTTTTCAAATCGAACATATCAAATTTTTGTAACTTGAAAAAAATAATGTAGTTTATGATAAGCCATTTGCCTTCCCCGTGGTATGGACCAGGCATCCATCCTATCTACTCTTGAGGGGTCCTTCATCTTTAGTAACTGATGACAAAGCCAATCCTTAGAGCTTCCTTCTCTCCCAGGAATGCACTTGGATCCTTCCTGCTGTCTGCTTTCTCTAGCATGATAGGAACTGTCCTCAACCTTGGTTTCTACCTGCCCCTTGAGTCAGCTGTTCTGATTTGTTTAAAACCCTAATTTTAAGTAAAATTAGAATGGAGACCACATTTACTTACCTGCAGCACCTCAGCTTAGTGCCTGATATAAAGTTGATCCTTTATAAATGTTTTTGAGGAATGGCTGCACCCTCGTATTCAAGGAACTCCTCATGACCACTGAGTTGTTTTAATAAGGCAGCCACTGCAGGGCCTGGGAGTGGTGGACACAAACCATCAGTCCTCTACGGGCTTTACCTGGGATGTCAACCAAGATGCCAGATGTGGCAAGAAAGGGATCATGATGGCCTGAATGATGGTATAATACTAAAATCAGAAGTACTATCTGTGGAAAAAACCACTTATGCCCTACTTACCTAGTCACTGGGCAAGGCTTCAAGGGTAAATTACTGGCCAGAATGTCAGACTTCTATGGAATCTTCAGAAACTAAAAAAAAAAAACAAAAAACAAAAAAACAAAAACCACAAACATTTTGTGTTTTGTGTTTTAGACAATGGTATTTCCTGGGCTGCATCTGCCAAATCCATGCTCTCAGAGATGGCTTTCCTGAACTTTTGTTAGGCCACATTATCTTCTATTTAACTTTTTGAAGTGTTTTTCCAATTTTCACACCTCTGAGTCCCCAGCTACCTTTGCCAACATTGTTGCGTGTTGTGAGAGAGGGGACTGCCTCATGGCATGGCAACAGCAGAAATACCAAAGTCCACCCTCAACCCTGCCAATCCTGGCCCTGTGACCTTAACTCACTGAGCCTCAGCTTTTTCATCTGTTAAATGAATATTAATAATGATAATGATAATAATGATAGCTGCCTCTAAGGTTGTTTTAGGAATCAAATGACATAATCTATCTTTTTTTTTTTTTTTTAGCACTGGATATGTAGTAAATACTTAATAAGTGATAACCACTGTTATCACCACCACTACCATCATCATCATCATCATCAAAAGTTCATCCAAGAGTCCAGAAGGATCTGGGACGTCGGCCCAAAAAAATCTCTTTCAAGTCAAATAATAACCAAACTAGTAGATAGAGTTCATTCTTCCAGGACCTCATGTTCTGTTCTTTGCAGAATCGGGAGGTGCGCAGACTGGAGCACAGGATTGCGGAGTCTGGTGGAAAGGCAGAGGGAAAATGAAGCCTGCTGAGGGTAGGTTGGTAGTTCAGAAGCAACAATGCCAGCAGAGAGGAAACAGGAATTGTCAGGACTCCTGATGCCAGCTCTCTGCTGACATAATTAATGAGGCAGTTGTGCCAAAAATGAAGCATGTTGTTAACATACAGACCTGTTGGGTGCACAAGGGAAATGCAAATAAAAGCTTTGCCAAAAGGGGAGTGAGGTCAGATCAGCTCCAAAGGGAGTTCTCACTATCTGTAAGACAATAATGTACGAGATTTAAAAAGAAGAAGAAGAAAAATAGGATAAAAATTGATTTAAAATACAGGACCAACACCTACAAAATACTTAGTGGGCTTTTAACATTCTTACTTATCATTTTACTTTTGTCTTCATGTCCTTCAAAGTTTGCGCAGTTGGTCAAGGTCACCTGACAGACAACTAAAATTCCAATGGAATTTTTGCACTCAGGATTTTAATATACATTCTATAGGATAGATAAGAGAGTTTCTTTTCACTTTGAAAACCTCGGGGTTGCGGAGAGAAATATAAAATTTTGGTGATTTTTGTGTCTGATGTCCTCACAAAAACAAAATGATTATCAGTTCGCCATGTAGGTGTTCTCAAAAGCGAATTCAGTTCTTTTCCAAAAATGCCTTCTTGAATGACGTGGGAGAGACCCGGACCAAGGATTTGACCCCCGAGCTGACTGCTGCCGCGTGAGGCAGGGGAAGGAGCCCCCGGGTACCACTAAGGGGAGCGGAGCCTCGTCCTCTGAGGCAGGTCGCGGCTGGCTGGCGTGCGGCCCCCAGTTGCAGGCACCAGCCGGAACCCTGACCTCGGCTGCGCAGGGACCGCCCCGCTCCGGCCCCGGCCGGTTCTGCGGGCGTCCCGCGGGGGCGGGGATCCCCGGCGGGGCTGGGAGGGAGCAAAGCCGGGGGGACGCTTTCGTCTCCCCTCCCCCCTCGCTAACCCCTCGGGCTCCCGGCCCTCCTTGCTCTTCTCTGACCGTCTTTTCTGGCTTTTTTTCAGGCCCGGTGGTGACCCTGAGAGAGCGCTTGGGAATCGAGAGGCCGTTTTAGATGCAGAATGTGGAAACGTCTGTGTTATTTCTTTAGAGTTAATTTATTTTTCCTTTTCAGTCTGTCCGCTGCCGGGTGTTTGGTGACAGCAAGAAACACTAGAGCCCGCGGAGAAGCTCGCTCGCGTCCGCCCGGCAGGTCGCGGGGGCCCGACGGGCCAGAGATGCGCGCACGCGCGCAGGGGCGGGGGCGCGCGCTCGTGGGAGTCGGGGCGCGGGCGCGTGCGTGCGCGCGCGCATTGTTTCCGCTTCTAACGGGGTCCCCAGCGGGCGTTTGGGTGCGAGCGCTGTTCTTGGGGTCTGGGGTGCCTTGGCTCGCAAAGCGCGCGGGGTTTCCGGGCGGTTCTGCCAGACGCGGGGCGGGGCTTTGAGCCGGCGTTCGCTGAGCGCTTCCTCTGTGCCCGGGCGCCGCTCTCACACTAACCTCGGACGCGCTCAGGCTGTCCTCGGCGACGGCCCGGGAAAGCGGGTGCCGTGGTCACCTTCAGTTTCCAGGAGAGGAAGGGAGGCACAGAGAGGTTAAGCCAAGGAGCTTTGAACTCAGCGTGGCTTCGGCATCCACCTCTAAACCACTACTCCTTATTTCTTAATCGCAGGAGCCCTTAGACTTCTGTTGGAAAGTCATAGGGTAAGGGACCCTTTTCACCTCCCTCCATCTAAAACACCGTTTTAGTTCATCTAAAACCCAGGGGCTGCTCACTAAGGCACAGAAAGCATCGAAGTAACAGACTTTGGCTTGGTAAAGTGGAATCTGTCAACACTTCATCAATAAAGGTGACCATCATTTTAAACCGATTGGTAGCATCTTACATATAGTTTAATACGTTTGATTCTCGGTTCTTGACTTATTCTTTTCCTCTTAGTGATGCCTTCTCTTGGGAAAATAGAGGAAAACACAAAGAAGAAACAAGAAGTCCCCGATAATCTCAGCGCCCCCTACACCATATGTTGTTGAAAATCCTTCCCGTCATTTTTCTATGCATACATGTTATAATAAATTAAAGTGATTTATTAGAGTTCAAAACAGTATCATAATGTACATTCTGTTTTATGCTTTTTGAAATTTAACAATTCACAATGAACTATTCTACAATTCTTATGAATGCACAGTATTTCATTGTATGATTTTGTCATAATTTAATTGCTAGTCTTATTTTTTTACACTTAGTTTTGCTATTATAAATGGTGAACATCAGTGTGCAGTGATCTTTGATACACCTTGACTGTTCCCTTAGGACAGATAGCTAGCAATGAAGTTACCAGGTCAAAAACAGCATGCCAGAAAGGTGGACTCAGTCCACACACCTCTAGGTAGGATGAGTGTGTCCATTTTGTTTTCCCCATTCTGGGTGTCATTGCTCAAGAGAATCTTTATTAACAAATGACATCCTTTAAAAAAAAAAAACAACTTACGTAACGTTGTTGGAATATGCTGGATTTCAAGAGAACGACTTCATATTACTGCAGATTTTTAAAAACATTTGGGAAATTTAGTTTATTCAGAAGCTTCCTGACTGAATGGGTCTCTAGATATGGTAAAATAGGGACATTTTAGAAAAAGAAACAAGGAAAGTTAATTCTCGAACAGTTTTTTCTAAGGCAGGGAGACAGATGCTGTCTACAAACTGAAAAAGGAAGTATTAATTGCTGCTTTTGCTGGGCCTTCACTCCCTGGCAACTTACCCATTGTCTGGTCTGAAAACACTGAAGGGGCTGCCTGCCGCAGAGCGCAGAGCAACTGCAGAAATATTCAAGGCAGCAAACCTGGGCAATTAGAGGTTTCTGTCCATTTTCCTCCCCTTTCATTCTAGCAGCTCCCCCTCCCCCCATATCAGCAAGTTGGAGTGACAAATATTTAAAGTCAGCTTGTCACGCATGAGCAGCACAGCTGTGTGAGTGACTGATTTTCTTGACATTCTGAACAGCTTTGTGTGTGCGTGTGGAGACCTGCAGACCCTCAAACCCGACACCATCTGACTTACAAGATGCCATGGGTTTGGTGTTTGAGGCAATAGTAGGGGGTCTGGGCAGGTGGTGTTTTATGACCAGGAAATGAACAGACCTACAGACTGCAGATGCTTTTGTAATATATGTGTTTGTTGCAATGACCTCTAGGTGGATTTCTGCAGTGACAAAGAGGAGGCTTTTAGGGTGTGGTTTAAATTCCTTTCCTTGCAAAGCTTGCTCTCAAATCACTTTTGCCTAATGGGTTGGAGACCATGTGTCTTTAGCAAATTTGAGAGAGGCACTTGGACCCGCCTGGTCTTTTTTCTCCCCACTCAGCATTGCAGCAAGATTAACAGATGCCTATTTAGGGAAGGCATGTTCCCTTTTTATATGCAAACCTTGTTGCTAAAAATTCTCTTTTAGATGAATTATTAAACCCAATTTATAAAATAAGGACAGTACAGATTTCCTCTTGAACTATTCATCCTCTTTGATATGTGATACCCATGTCTGCTGGTGGAGAAAAGCTGAGAGACTATGAGAGGCCAGGTGGGGATGGGAGGAAGGAGATACAAGTCAATAAAGGCCATTTTAACACCTCAGAAATTTCCTGAATGCTTGGACCCCTGGGGAAACACTTGGAATTCTTTAACCATCATATAGAAATGCACAAAAGGATAATTATTTTGTAAACCTAGGTTTCTCCTCATGGTCTAATAAAGTAGGAGTTACTTAACATATCAGAATTCCTGTAAGAAACAGTACTGTCTTTGGGAACATCTGTGTTTGGAGCATTCATGTAGGTGCTTTCTGGGCAGAGAGTAGACAATTCTTTTTTATTCAAGGGGAGGGATTTTTGTGTTAATCTTGAAAGAGAATCAGCAGGAAAACCGCGGGAGGACTCGAGTGAACATGAAGTCACAGAGAGGTGTGGTGGCCCCTGGGTGTTCTGAGGTCAGGGAGACCCAGGTGCTCTACTGGTTGTTTAGGTTATAAGTCTCATGTGACATGTAAATCACCCCTCCTCCTTTATGACCTCTTCAGTAACATCTGTACTTTGTAAAGCATAAAAGCCTTTGCTAATTAATATTCTCCTTACATTGTTTAGAACTGTGTTAGAATTCATATCCCTTTCTGCAATGCATAAAACTGTTTTAGAGAGGGAGGAGGGGCAGAAGGAGAGGGAGAGAGAGAATCTTAGGCAGGCTCCACACCCAACCCCGAGCCCAATGCGGGGCTGGATGTCACAACCCTGAGATGGTGACCTGAGCTGAAGTCAGGAGTCAGACATTTAAGTGACTGAGCCACCCAGGCACCCTCATAAATTTTTATATTAATTATGAAAAAGAAGCTAATCATGAAGTTGAAATCCATACCCTAATGCCGACCTTAGATGCTGCCTCCTAGGCTAGCACTTCCCTGCTGTTGTACCCGCTCAGCGTCATGAACGACCTCAGTACATGCACTGTGATCCCAGGACCCACAGCAGCCCGTGGGAGCTGGACAGACCTAGTGAATCAGAATCGGCTTTTTAACAAGATCCCCGGGTGATTCAGGTGCACTTTCCAGCTTGCAAAGTGCTGGTCTACAGTACTGGTTCTCAATTCACTGCACGTTGGAAGCCCTGGAGAGCTTCACACACTCTAGTCCTGAGTCACACTCCTAGGGATTCTGACTTAATTGCTCTGGGGACAGAGGACACTGAGCCTCCAGATTTTTAAAGTCACTCAGATGATTATAATGGTGTTTGATTAAAAGAATGTTTGAAAACCCCTCAGAACAAAGCGAGCTCAGAATGCTTCTTTTTTCGAATCATGTTTGAACCCGGACACCATGTGAAGTACTGGGCTGGACACAAGGTTTGCTGCCTTCACCAACCACAGCTCTTCCCCAGAGGCACTGCTCCCAGCATCTAAAATTTCTGTGTAATAGATTTTCACCACGAGACTCAATGGAAGACTAGCCAATGGCAGATATTCAGAGGAGTTTCCAGGATTGTAACAGGGAGAAACTTACCGTGTCTGACTCCATATTTCTTGTTGCTGTGACCTGTAGATTAGAAACTCCCGCTTGGCCCAGTTTGCAGGCATGTTACAGCTAAAGTTTGCAGAAACTGCTTTTTACCAAAAACCTACCCCACCTGAGGAGATAAGGAAGTATGTACAGAAATGACTCCACCATGTTTAAGATTTACAAGAACCTCGTGACCAGATTCCTATACACAAAGATCAACTGACCGAGGACAAAGAGGCTGTGTGACCTTCCTGGGATGTTTACAGATGCCAGTCACCTTTTGACGCCCCACATCCTCTCCCGCCCCATTGCCTCCCCTTGCTAACATAAAAGAAGCTCAAACCTCAAGCTAGGGGAGATGGACCACTGGCATAGCAGTCTGCCATCTCCTGGGCTTCCTGGCTTTCCAAATAAAGTCTCTTTCCTTGTCCCAGCATCTTGCCTCTCGACTTATTGGCCTGTCATGCAGGAACCAGAAGGAGCTGGGACCCCATTACAGGGTCACTCTTCTCTCACAACTTGTCCCCCAACTTCTGCTTCTGTGCCAACCCCCCGCCCCTACCCCAAGGCTGCCTAATGTGGTGGCTCGGGGAAAGGGTTCTGGGGTCAGATGGCCTGGGTCCACACCACAACTGTGGCCCTAATGGATCACCTACCTGCTTGAAGGCTTCATTCCCCTCTCTAAGTGGTGTTGATAGTAGTACCAAGCTCACAGGATAGCGAGGATGGGTCTGAGAGATAAGGAACAGAAACCGGGTACCAAGACTCATATTCAAGTAATAAATAGGACATCCACCCAGCATGACTAAGAGAAGGAAAACCTAATTAGTGCTCAGCTTTCCCTGCTGTTAAAAGCATGCACAGGGGGATGCCAACAAGAAACGTGCCCATTCATGCCGCAGACACCTACAAAAACTCAGGAATCAAAGGACTAGGTATCTCTCAAAGTAAGGGTAAGTGTTAAGGCTGAGAAAGAAAGTCGATTTGTCTGTCTGAAGGCCAGTAAAGTCCCTGCCCCACACCACCTGAGCCCGTGCCCTTCCCCAGGCCAGCAAAAGCCTGGAGTTTTCATTTTAGAGAAACCAACCCAGGGTAGCTCCTGGTTTGGAGATGCCAGGCATAGCTGGGGAGGAAGTGAGGCCCAGACAGATATGAGAGGACGTGAAATTATGAGGTGTTATCCCCACTTCGGTCCTCTATCCCAAGTAGGCTCCCAGAATGCTGGTTGCCAGCATACATTCCCCAGCCAGAAAGCAGCGAAAAAACAAAAATGCTGAATGTGGGAGAATCTTCTAAAGGAACACCAGGGCTACCTGATCATCCTCAGTGGAACCCCAAGTGGCAAGCCCATTCCCACTGAGAGTTTCCAGCCAACCTTCAGTGTCACTGTCCTAAAGGGACAGGCAAAGATCATAAGAAATACCATCAACATGGAAAGTAGATATCAAAATAAACAAGAGAAGGAATGGAATAAAGGGAGATAATGCCCTATCCTAAAAGAGAGTCACACCATCCATAAGACAGAGAGTGTTCAGACAACAATAGGGTATGGAAAAAAAAACACATAACAAATTAGATGAAATAGAGGATGGGCTATGGCCATGGTCATCTCTTAGGAAGTATGATAATACTAGAGGTCCAAGAGAAAAGAAAAAGTATTCCATGGAGAACAACGACAACAAAAACACACACACACACACACACACACACAAAAAGGAGACAAAATTGTCAGGAGAAACAATATTTTAAAATATCCCAGAACTAAAGAATAGGATTCATCACATTGAATAGGTCCAGAAAGTGCCTAGTACCCTAAATTTTTTTAGAAGGGAGGAAGGGGTCCAGCCAAAGCACATTTTCATGAAATTTAAATATTTCAGGGATTAAGACCAGATCCTAAAGAAACCCCTCTGAGACAGTCAGGACAGTTGGGGCAAGAAAAGCAGATCACATTCGAAGGGCTAGGGTCAGAGTGACATCAGTCATCTCAGCAACATTGGAATCTAGAAGATAAGGAAACAAGACTTTCAAAATGTTGAGGAAAACATATTTCTGGTCTGGAACTCTATACAGTAGTCCCCCCTGATCTGAAGGGGATACATTCTAAGACACACCCCCCCCAGTGGATACCTGAAATTGTCAATAACACCAAACTCTATATGTGCTGTTTTTTCCTATACATACATCCCTATGAGGAGGCTTAATTTATAAAGTAGGCACAGTAAGAGAATGACAACAATAATAAAATAGATTATAACCATCTATTGTAATAAAAGTTACATGAATATGGTCTCTCTCTCTCTCAGAATAGCTTGTTGAGTTTTGCTCTCCCTTCTTTTTCTTGTAATAATGTGAGATGATAAGTGCCTACTTGGTGAGATGAAGGGACGTGACTGTGACACTGTGACAACATCGGGCTCCTACTGACCTGACAATGCGTCAGGAGGATCATCTGCTTCTGGGTTGCAGTTGACCATGAACAACTGTAACCACAAAAAGCAAAACTACGGATAAAGGGGGACTACACCCAGTCAAGCAACCATGGGTAGTCTCTGGATACCAGAAGAGAGACATAAAATAAGGGAATTAACAAAGAAAGAGGAAGTATAGGATCAAGAAAATGGATTCAACACAAGAGAAAGGCAGGGGGAATTGAAGGTTTGGTGAGTGAAGCCCGAGGATGACCATTGGGAAGCAAGGATGGAAGCCACCAGCCCAGACCAGAACAGGAGGAAGGACAGCTCCAAAATACGGATGGAACCAATGCATTTAAATATATTGAAGAGAATTTTGCATCCCTTCTGGAGAGTTTGTGGGAGAGAATTAGTGATGGATACTTGAAATTCTGCTAGTGGGGGGAAAAAAAAAGCCAATTATTAAGTCCGGGGAAAACAAAAAGTCATATATGAAAGGAAATGTAATACTTTCCCGGAGCAGCTTGACCAATGTTTACTTAGTAAAAATAATATATTCATGGAATATTTGTTTAACAAAAACTGTGATATGATTACATGGGGAGGACATAGGAGGGAAAGTAGATAAGGTGAAGGTATATGGGCTAAAACCCTCATCACCCATAGCAGGAAGGCAGGGGATTATGTCTAAAATGGAAAAATCAACACAATAGTATAAGCCTTTTGCTCAGATAAATGGAGGTAAACACAAAATCTGTTTGCCAAAGAGTTGGATCTTGGGGTAGGAAGCATGGGCAGGGAAAAGCTCTTTTTCTCACTACCGTTATAGTGCTATTTGGCTTTTTAAAACATATGTATGTTAATATGTTAAGTAATCCTTGGTAGAAATAGAATTAAATTTTAAAACAAAGCTGAGCCCCAAACCTGGCCCACATTAAGTGTTGGCCAGTGTGGGGAAGCTACTCTTCCCATTTCTGTCTCCAGCTCCTTGGCTTTTCTCAGCAAACCTGAGAGGTGAGTTACAAAAGATGGCCACTCTGGTTTTTTGGAACTTCATCTCTCACTCTCATACTCAAAAGACCACGCTGTAGCATCCATTTTTGTTGCTGCTTGTCTCAATTTGCAGCTTCAGCAACTCCAATAAGTAGGCGGAGGGCATAAGCAACAAATACATCTCTCTCACAGTTCTGGAGGCTGAGAGGTCCAGGATCAAGGTGCCGGTGGATCTGGTCCTTGGTGAGGGCCCACTTCCCGGTCTGTGGATGGCCACCTTCTCAGTGCATCCCTCTTAGTGGAGAGAGAACAGGGAAGCCTTCTTCCCCTTCCTGTAAGAACACTTCCCCCATCCTGGAAGCTCACCCTTACGACCTCATTACCTCCCAGTACCTCCCAATACTTTCACATTTGGGCTTCAACATATGAATTTGGGGGGACACAAACATTCAGTCCATGGCATCTCTGTTGTGCTGGCTTATTTTTGTTCTTTTGCTGCATTTTGCCCTCACAGAGAAGATCCTTCCGCACTGTGCTTTGCTGGAGAAACTCACAGTATACAGGAACATCTGAGGGTATTTTTGGTGCTGCTTTAGTTATTGAAATAAATGACTGGTGTTTTAAATAAGAAATCAATACTTTTCACCTTACATATAACTAGGGATTCCTCTTATGTATCAGGATTTTTATGTGTGTGAAAAATCAGTATGTCTTTTGAAGCATCAGCATGGATTGATTACAGGTTCCCCATTGACATAAACAATTGGGGCCTTTTTGCAAAAAACCTCTACCTTATGCTGGCCCACTGGAGGAGAGAGGGGTGTAAATTGAGGATGTTATGTGATGGAGAGCTGCACCTGTAAGAGTGGATTATTTTACGGAAATCAGTGAACAGGCTGATATTTTGCATCTGGGCTGCCTAGGGGTGAATGTACCCCTCCCTCCCCCGGATTCCAGAGACGGAAGGGTCTGGGGGCAGGCGGAGGGTCTGGTAGAAAATGCTGAGAATTTGCAGAGATCTGTGGAAGACATGAGACCTGGGTCTTCAATGCGGACTTGTGGGTCTGCAGTCTTCGTACCTCCATCGGGCGGGGCCAGGGGAGCCCGACTGACATGGGGCTTATAGAAGATTCCCGTTGTTCTCTGGTTCTCTGTTGTTTCAGCACATCCATACAGCTGTCTTCACCTCTGCAGAGAATAGGACTTACTGGCATTGGGACACAACACAGGCTTGCCTCCAAAAAAACCTCTCAATGACCAAAGTGTGTTTCTTAAAGTCATTTTCTCTCCCTCCCATTCCCATAACCAAGCTGAAGTTCTAGGGCACCCAACAGCGCACCCCTTTACACATCTCAGTTCAGCTCCTCGTCTGCAGCAACTGAAAAAGCAAAAAGAATTTTTTAAAAAATAAGTTTTATCGTTGGTCGTGCTTGATCCTCAGCGGCACTGTTCTGGCAGATGTGGCAAAATCCGCTCATAGGCCAACTTGCTTTGTTCCGGAGGCAATTTGTACAGAAAGCAGTGAGCTCCCCGATGCTAGAGGGCAGGGAGCTGGACCGCTGGGGGGGGGGGGGGGGGGGGGGGGGGGGGGGGGGGGGGGGGGGGGGGGGGGGGGGCAGCGCGCATGCGCATGTGCGAACACGAGGGCGTGCATGCGCAGGGCTGCGTGTGTGGCTGGAAGGTGTGGTGGGCAAAGCTGGAATAGAGGGAGCTGAGACGGTGCCTAAGAGGTTGAACCGAGCTCTCGGGGCATATTCTGGTTTGGGCTTTGATTTTGGTTTTTGTTTTTTTTAAACGAAGAGTGGGTTGTTTGTTTGTTTGTTTGTTTGTTTTTAAACGAAGAGTGATATCTTCTGTCTTAGCTAGTCAGCCTCTTGGTATGAAAATCCCGGTAAGATTCCACCAGTTTTATTTTTAAAATACTTGGAATTTGAAGATGGACTTCAGAAAGACTTTATGTTTGCACTGGGGGTGATTGCAGATAATTTCTTCTTCAAAATGAACTCCTTGCCCTTTCTGCAGGGGAGAGAAGACGTTTCTTGTGAAGAGAGCTGTCACAACAGGGGGCATTCATTCTTTATTAGCAACAGGATAATATGTCGTATTTTATGAGAAAAGTGTAGATAGTTTCAGAAGGAACATGTTCCTGGATGGTGTGCATTGGCCACACGTCCGGAGTGGCCGCCCTGTGACCGTGTGGGTCCTAATTTTAAGGATGGCATTCAGACAGCAAGTGTGGGTTCTGAGCTGAGAGCTTCACCACAGAGCAACTCAGTCCTTCCCAAACGGCCTTGACAGGCCAAAGAGGCACCAGAGGTGACTTTAGGTGGTACGTGGTGAGCACTTTTATTTTAAAACTGTCTTATATCAATGTGTATTACAAAGTTTAGAACCAGCATATGGGGTCTGCAATGACATGGAGACATAAAATCCCCATAAAGCCAATCGTCTAGATTTTTAAAGTGTGTTTGTTTGAGAAAACACCAGTTAAACAATAATTCAGGGGTGTATCACCCAGGGTTAGGTAGGAAAAAGAACCCTTCCTGATGGTCCCCATGGCAAGACTTGATGAGGGGACCACTCGCAAATCTCCAGGACAGGGTAAAAGGAGCCCTAAAAAAGACCGAAGTCCTCTGTCCCAGAGTAGCCCCAGGGGCGGCTGTTACCACAGAGCCCCAAAAGGTTAAAGAAGGGAACCAGGCCACAGTGGGAGCTGAGCCACCAAGGGGCCCAGCTGTAGATGGAGTCAGGACACTGAAGGGAGGGACAACGGGAAGCGATGCCCGGACCTCTCTCCCCTGCAGCTCTCTTCTTGGCCAGAGCCTTCCCTGCGCAGAGAGGCTGGCAGCAGCCCCCAGAGTCAGCCTCGCAGGGATGTGGGTCTGCGCAGAGGCTGGGCGTAGGATGGGGAGGTGTTGGAGCAGAGAATGATTCGCATGGGGTGGGACAGGACCGCGCGGCAGGAACGTCATCGCTGCAGTCTGGGGTCTCACCCCGGTCCTGTGAGGTTGCTGGGATTGTCACCACTTTGCAGACAAGAAACCCTTGGAAAGGTTGAGAATTCCTAAGCTGACACTGCTGGTGAGGGCGTCTTCCCTTCTGCAGAGGACAGCCCTGGGTCTCAATCCAGATCTGTCTGGTCATACAGCCTGCTCTCAGCGCTCCCTTTGTGCACACATGTATACGAACACACACACACACGTTTCTACAACCACTACCAGCAAACTGTGATACTGGATGGCATTCACAATGGCTATACCCAGTAAGGCATATCAAAAACGTAGTCGAAGTGCTGACGTTTCGTTCCTTCCTGACCTCTGTGGCCAGGAGCATACAGCTGGCCTCTCGTGTAGACAGGCGCTACCACTCAACCATTGCCCCACATCTTGGTAATTTATCCCAGGCCTTGTTGTTCCAGCCACAAACCCTATTTGTCCAAGCGCCGGAGTCTGGTTGGCTCTCCTCAGGGCTCACACTCAAGGACAGGGCTCCCGGCCAAATTAAAGTGGGGCCTAGGAGAGTACAAATGCACTTAAAAAATAATAATAATTGCATGTACTTTCTTTAATGAGCTCTCATTCCCACTTGGCAGCAGGAACACTGAATTCAGTCCACTCCAGCAAAGGCCAGTCTAATCCAATAAAAATGTTAGTCTAATCCAAGAATTCAATCACAATCCAGTTCAAAGTTCTCTTTCCAAAAGGTGCTGCCCCTCCTCCATGGGATGGAACTATCGCAGTGACTCCCAGCGAGCCCCCAGTCTGGCGAGCAGGGACAGGGCAAGCCAGAACCCAGCCGTGGCCAAGCCGGGGCCATCACGACTGCGCCCACTCCGTCTTGTTCAGCAGCCATCTCTGTGCACATTTGAGGGCTCTGTGCTGTCTAGCAGGTCGGTACTTCCCACCCAAGTGCTGAGCATCTGTAGAAGCCTAGGGGCTCCTTCTCCTCCCTTTACCCAAGCAGGCTGTCCATCCCCCAGCCTCTGCCAGCAAACCACTCTTTTCCTCTGAGAAATCTTTTGAGGTGAGGAGAGTATCCCACTGTACTTTTGAAATTGACCATTTAAATTGTTAGGGATGAGAACGGGGAGGGAGAGGGAGGGGGTGCGGGGGAAACCCCATTTGGTTTCAGATAGCTTGGCTCTTTTTTTTTTATTGACATATAATGTATTATTTGCTTCAGGGGCTTCAGGGGTACAGGTCTGTGAATCATCAGGCTTACACAGTTCACAGCACTCAGGACAGCACTTACCTTCCCCAGTGTCCATAACCCAGCCACCCTTTCCCTCCCCGCCCTCACCTCCCAGCAACCCTCAGTTTGTTTCCTGAGATTAAGAGTCTCTTATGGTTTGTCTCCCTCCCTGGTCCCATCTTGTTTCATTTTTTCCCTCTCTGCGCCTCAGATTCCTCATATCAGAGAGATCATATGATAATTTCCTTTCTCTGATTACTTATTTCGCTCAGCATAATACCCTCTAGTTCCATCCACATCATTGCAAATGGCAAGATTTTGTGTTGTTTTGATGGGTGCATAGTATTCCATTGTATATATATACCACATCTTCTTTATCCATTCATCTGTTGATGGATATCTAGGTTCTTTCCATAGTTTGGCTATTGTGGACATTGCTGCTATAAACATTTGGGTGCATGTGCCCCTTCGGGTCACTACATTTGTATCTTTAGGGTAAATACCGTAAAGACGCCCCCCTGATCGTCTGCATCTCAGACCAGAGGCGGCAACAGAGATATGCGTGGACTATAGTGGAGAAATGTGAGAAATGACCTGATCTCCATCCAGGAAGAAATGGGAATGGATGTTCAAAATACGATGCCCTGAAAGAGTCCGTTGTGGTGGAATGGAGAGGGAATTTGTATTCTGGCTCCTCTCCCACCTCTTGTCCCTCACTGGTCGAGCAGTAGTGCAACTGCTGGGTCATAGGGTACCTCTATTTTCAACCTTTTAAGGAACCTCCATACTATTTTCCAGAGTTAGCCTGGGCTCCCTTGGGTAGATGGCATGAGTTCTTTAGCTAGTGTTTTTTGGGAAGTTGCAATCCCAGGGCAGCAAAGAGGTTGAGGGAGGGGGAGGAAGTGACACAGGCAAA
This sequence comes from Mellivora capensis, assembly GCA_004024625.1. Taxonomy (NCBI): domain Eukaryota; kingdom Metazoa; phylum Chordata; class Mammalia; order Carnivora; family Mustelidae; genus Mellivora; species Mellivora capensis. The sequence continues at coordinate 16,678 of PISX010020102.1, forward strand.
AATGGGGAGAACATATAAGGTGGAGCTTTGCCAAGCAGGCCTGGCTTCAAGAAGGGAAACAACTAGTTGGTCGTTTTCCCATGTGGGATTTCTCTGAACATACGATGTTCAAAATACGATGCCCTGAAAGAGTCCGTTGTGGTGGAATGGAGAGGGAATTTGTATTCTGGCTCCTCTCCCACCTCTTGTCCCTCACTGGTCGAGTTCTCCCCACAGAGAGTTAAGTTCCCTGTGCTTCTGGGCTGTATGGCCTGAGTCTTTCAGGAGCCACCAGGTAAGCTAGGTCCCAGGAAGTACCAAGCAGCATGGCAGGTCATTTGAGTCGTAAAGTCAATGGGAGCGGCTAGAGACTAGCACTGAGGCCTCAGGTGGGTAGAACTTAGCTGCTTCCTGGAGGCCATCATGGTGGAGGCCAGGGACGGTGCGGACCACTGTGAACAAGGCAGCACATGGAGTGTCTGATACACTGAGAGTGATTGTTTTTCTTTTACATTTTTCTAGAAGAAATTGGGCTGAAATAAGGCTAAAATGACATCTGAAATGTCTCAGTATAAAAGATACATGATGGGTAACTTGGGAAAGAAGCTTCCCTTTAGCATGCCCAGAGTCCCGTCTGTTCCATTCCAGGCTGTGAAGACGCCTGCGTCCAGGAACCATGGTAACCCTCCACAGCACAGAGACCTGGGATGGCTGTGCTGAGTGTGAGCTGGAGCTCGGGTGTGCCCCGGTGGTGAGACACCAGGGCTGTCGTGATACACGGGCGGGAACGACAACTATGTCTAACTCATGGAGCTGTGCAGAGGGCACGAGATAATCCAGGCTTTCCCACATTTGGGGCATTTGTCCTACCTTCACACTTTGCCTCTTACATGTGTACCATCTGCTTTATTGTCTAGTTGATATCTTTCTTTAAATCGACTCCATTTTAACCTTTAGCCGTACCCTAAGCAAAAATGTCTGTGAATTCTGCAGGACCATAAGCTGGCTATATACATATTCGTAACACATCCTGGAATGAGCATGTTAGTCTTATTGGCAGTCTGATGAGAAAATGATCATTGTGGACTACCTGACACCGTCTCATCTCTAGAAAGTGGTGCAGTACTACGCTTTGATGGACATGGAGCTAATCTGCATATTCAGGCAGTAGTATCTAGTGTCAGAAAACGTTCTCTGTGTTGGCTTCTGCAATCCCAGTCTCGGCCGTGCCATGTACTTCCTGAGCACACGCTGCTCACTTTGTCTCCAGCGTTTCTGTCTTGCCTTGCTGCCCCAGGAGAAATGCCTATCTCCAACTGACTCTGCAGCTGCTCGTGGACTGATCTTCCCTTCCCAAGCAGACACCTCCGTCTTCAAATTTCTGTCATCGATCTCTATCTCCCTCTCCTCTCCAGTGGGCACCTTCCACCAGCCTTCTGACCACTCTCCCTCTCTTGCCCTAAAAACTTTGGCACCTGCTGCTTGTTTTTCATCTCCACTCCAAGCTCCTCCATACAGCTCGTGGCTTCAGCTTTCCTGTTCATCCCTGACCTCTTCCAATCACTGCAATAATGACTTCGCTACCTCTGCCCTTTGGCAAACCACACTCCTTCCTAAAATGTCACAACGACAGGAATCTTTCAATTGCAGACTCCTCTCTCTAACCTCCTAATCTTCTGTGTCCTTATTCCTAGTGTTCTGCTTCTTCTGCTTCATTAGGACTCTAATTCTTTGTTCGAATAATTGGGACTCTAATTCCCACCCCGCCCCCCACGCACTTTACTACAGTTCCTCATCCTCCTTTCCCCCTAGTCTAGATCCCACAAGGCACCACTTAGCAACTTGGGAGGTCCTGGCCACTTTCTCTTTCTGCCACACCCATCTTGCAAATACCCAATGTTGGAGCAACCAGCCTATCTGCAGAACAATCCCATACCTGGGACTGGGATGAGAAGGGGATATGGACTGAGCCCTGTTGAAGCATATTTACCCATCCTTTTCTCAGAAGTTTGTTTTTGTTCTTATTTCTCTATTTTTGGTACTGTTTCTCTTAGATAAGGCTGCAGGAGAGGCAAAAAAAAAAAAAAAGGATTTGTAAGTGTTCTGAAAACTATAAAGAGCTTTTTTAAAAAGCTAAGAATTGCATCTTTATCATAAAAGACTTGACATACCCCATTGAGGGATTCACAATCAATCAGTTGTGAGAGTAATTCCTTTGAAGTCACCAGGGTCTTACATTTCTGTTTGAAATGCCCTTCCCCTTCTTACATGACCTTCAAATTGTCCTGGAATCACTTCTTATTGGAAACCTTGTCTGAGCCCCTGGGCTTGGTTAGGTGGCTCCCTCCCATTGTGCTTGCTGGATTTTGTAATGAGCCCTTTATGTGTCTGTCTCCCCAGTGAGACTGGGGTACATGTTTTTGAGGGGAAGGACCTCTCTCACTCATCTTCATTGCTCTACCTCTTGGCCAAGATCAGGCTCACAAAACTGAAATGGACTATAGCCAGAAGGGGAACTCCAACCTCTTCTGGAGAACAAAAGAGAAAATTTAGTGCATAAGAAGATGTTGAGCTGCAAGAGACAACATTTTGTCTGCTTGTGTTCTACCTTCTGTGGGGAGCATCTGTTCTCCACTCTAACCGTGTGGAATGGAAGGTAACCATCACAGGATGTCTTTCTCTTGGCTACTGTTGGCTGTCCTCAGAGGGGCCAATCAGAGTGCTTCTAACTGGAATTAGAAGAAAGGATGTAGTTCCTGTTTGTTGGTAAAGCTGAAAGTGTAAGGCTGGGAGTTACTGGCAGCCATGTTCAGACGCCAGTGCGCAGTGAGAGAGAATGTACTCAGGCAGCGGGGGAGATGCGGGACAGAAGTGAGCCCCTGGTTCCCATCACTCCCGGCACCGAGGCTGCAGGTCTGAGAGAGGTGCAGTCCTTTCATCAAATTACACCTCAGATCTAAGCTAGATTGAGTAGAAAAGCAGCCTGACCAACTGATGGGCTTGTCCTTTGCTACAAAGGTTTACTTTTCTTAAGACAGCATGGCCAGCTTAGAAGATGGCGCTAGACACAATGGAATTTTCCAGTGATTACATGATGTGTGAAATCCCAGTAGATTGAATGCAGAGGCAGATATGAGAATCTGTCTCTATTAAGCAAGATATTTTTTAAAATTGGCCAAAATGATAAAACAATGCCACTATTCTCACTGAGCATGTTTTTATTTTGGGGAATCATTATTTTTCATAAAATAGATGATGTTAACATGTGGTTAATTCTTATGTTTAAATAAATCTTTTAAACTTAAAAAAAAAGATGGCGCTAGAGAGTATAATGCTAAGTGAAGTAAGCCAGAGAAAGACAAATACCATATGATTTCACTCTTATGTGGAGTTTAAGAAACAAAACAGATGAGCAAAGGGTGGGAGGGGGAAGAGAAAGAGAGAGAGAGAGAAACCAAACCAAAAAGCAGAACAAACTGATGGTTACCGAAGGGGAAGTGGGTGGGGGAATGGGTAAATGGGTGCCGGGGACTAAGGAGTGCACTTGTGATGAGCACTGGGTGGTGGATGGAGGTGCTGAATCACTAAACTGGACACCTGAAACTAGTATAACCCTGTATGTTGACAAACTGGCATCAAAATAAAAACTTAAATAGGGAAAAAAAGTTCAAAAGAAATGGGTGGATATGCTTGATCTGATAATATTGTGTTCCTCATTATTTTTTCCATTTATTAAGGCATATTTTACAGAGGGTAAAAGTCTCGCTTTTTAGTGCACAGTTTTGCAAGTCTTGAGAAAAGTAGCGTCAGAGAACCACTGGCACAGGTGAAAATAAAGACCAGCTCCGTCGCCTCCCACCTGCTAGAATTTCCCGGTTCTCCCTTGTTTAATCTCCAGCCTACCGCTAGCTTCTGGAAGCCGCCGATCTGTCTTCTGACCCTGGATATTTGCCTCTGCAGTAACGTCCCATAAATGGAATGCTACCGTGTGTAGCAATCAGCACAGCAGCTGCGAGATTCGTCGGCGGTCCGGAGGGTATTGGTACGCCTGCCCTCCAGCCCTTCGCAGCGTTTAGCATCCTACTCCACGATGTGCCACGGTTTGTTTATCCCTCACCCACTTGGATGTCTGAACTGTTTCCAGAGGTTTTTGTCTGTGTCTGCTCCACCCTCAGCTTCAGGGGTCCCCCTGGCCGTTACCCCTCCTAGAAGACGTCTCTCCGTGCGCCGGCCCCTCTCCTGGCGACGGTCGGGGCCACTTGTCCCGGTCATAGCCTTGTTCTGATTCAGACTCAGTCTTGGGCAGCCATGGCATCCCTGTGCCACAGGAGAAAGGTCTTCTTAGCGCTCCCGACTGCCTCCAGCTGGAGGAGACCTTTTCTAGTCTGGGTCCAGGATGCTCTGAAGGCGGAAGAGTGTGTGGTCCTTCCCACAACAGCTTATCGCCATTCAGTCGGGCAGAAGGACCACTTGCCTTTCCTGCAGCAGCTCAGGACTCTTGCTGTGCTCCTAATCTTCTGAGTGCCTCCTCGGTCCGTGCAGGGGAGCCTGCAGGTGGACCAGAGTCCCTGTGTCTGTGGCTCTCAGGGGTTCCACATTTTCACACCACCCACACCTGGCCTTTAGCAAATCACTGCAAATTGGAGGGCTTTTCCCTACTCACTAGTGTAGCATCTGGTGATGTCTAGCAAACTCCTCGGAGGTGACTGTCTTTCTTTAGATTGGGGGTTATTTAGCTGGTGGCCTCAGCTCTCCTAGGGGTTCTGGGAAAGTTGTTAATTTGTGTTCGGTTTGTTTTTCTTGTAAGGGTGGGAGTGGTGTTTCTGCAGCTTTCTATGTCTGATGTGGATGCTGGAAGTCCAGGCTCACTTTTAAACAGAAGATGGAAAACAGAACCCCCATGTTGGGTGGAGAGTCAATGACTTCAGACAGGGGAGGGGGCCTCCCATGGGTCAGCTCTAGCCCTCAATTATTTTTTGGTTGACCCACAGGCATTTGGAAAAACAACAACAACATCAACAACAACAACAACTTGAGGTGGCTTCCAACATTTCCAAATCTGACATTTCCCCAGAAAAATCTGGCTTTGGGCTTCTCTTTTTTTTTTTTTTTTGGAAAAAAACCAAAAAACTCCTGCCCTCCATGATCATCACCAGGCTGCTTCCTTGATGTGGGGCATAGTTCTTCAGTCCCCTGCTGTTCCTGGTACACATGTGACACTCAGTCTGCTTTGTGCACGCTCTTACCCTCCTTGTCCCTTGGGTCAGGGAGGAGACTGAGTGCTGATGACTGCTAATGTTGTACCAAGTTGTGAAAAACATCAAAATGCTTCTGTGCCCTTAGGTAAATGGCCAGTTCCTTGAGCCCCAGACAACCCCCACCACACCAACCGTGTTGGCATCTTCCCTAGAACCCCTCATTCCAAAGGGATGAAGTTGCAAACCCCACAGTCCAGCAGCACAGTGAGGACAAGCATTCACCTCAACCAGATGATGCCTGTCGTGTTCCGGCGTCAGGTGCCTATAGGCCAGGTGACACTTACACTCTGGAGGCTTACAACCCCTGACTTCAAAGCACCACGCAAACTCCTGGCTTTGAGGTGGGTGGGTAGTGCTGTTTAAAGTGATCTTGTCCAACAACAAGGCTTTGGCAGGCCTGCTTGTAGAAATCAATGGAGCGGTCGGAAGTGGCTTTGGATGTTGGTTGTAGAAGTGGAAGAAGAGACCAAGAACAGATAGGAATTGAGGAATTTAAAGGACATAACTGAGAAGCTAGAGCAATAGGAAAATCAAGAAGCAAGGATGATACATGTTGAGATAAACCAGAAAATGGCCATGCCTGAGGATAGCCCCTTATCAGGGATTTTTGGCCTCTTTCTACTTTAAAAAGACACATAATTACGATAAGGTAATTATGTGTTTTGTAATTAAATACCAAAATAATTAAATTTGACATTAAATATGATAACATCAAATTGTTCAGGCAGGATTAATTTGTCTTCATCTGATAAATCATTTTCATTATTACTAGGATTAAGATTTTGGGAAAGAAATTGTAAAAGGAATAGTTCCTGCATTCAACAGAGAAAGCCTGCCTGGGCTTTTCATTCCTCATGGGCAGAGTTCTCTCAAAGGCCAAGCGCTAGAAAGGGATTTTAAGTCATGAGCTGGAAAAACAGGTGAGCCTCTTCTTGAAAGGACTATTTTTCTGATATTTCTACCTGGACTATTTTGTCCTTGGATTTTGAAAAGTAACCAATTTCTTCTTAGGGTCCTGCAAATTTTTGACCAAAGGGGGGAAAATTGAATTGAAGCCAGAAAGTAGCGAAATTAATAGCCACTCATCAAATAACAAACATGTGCTACTGTGTGCAAAGTACTATGCTAGAAAATGCCAGAGCATGCAAAGAGATATAAATCACAGTTGCTTGCCTGCAAACAGAGGCTTTCCATTCCTTGCTGTGGACAAAAAGAAAGTATGCATGAAGAAAATAAAGTGGCCATGATTGATTTGATAATAATAGAAGGCACCTGAAATTGTTAATGGTATGTGTCAATGGGGCAAAATCATGGTACCCAGAAATTTGGTGAAACATTATTCTAGGTATAGATGAGATTAACACTTAAATTAGCGGGCTTCACTTCCCTCTAGAATGTGGGTGGGCCTCGCCCAATCAGTTGAAGACATTGCTAGAAAAAGTCTGACTCTCCCAGAAGAAAGGGGAACTCTGCCGGCAGACCACCTTTGGACTTGAACAGCAACTCTCCCTTGAGCCTCCAGCCTGCCAAGCTACCTTACAGATTCTGGACTTGCCAAGCCCCCATGACTGTGTGGGGAAAAAAAAATCTCTTCTCTCTCTCTCAACATATATATACATCCTTTTGGTTTTTTTCTCCTGCAGAGAATCCTGGCTAATATGGCACCAAAGTCCGAGGTGTCTCAGGGAAGTTCACTCTTTGGCAGACTCTAATATTATACCAGCAAAGTACTGCAGGATGGGTAAGCCCACAGTGTCCTAATAAAACTGTATTTATTAAATCAGGCAGACAGCCTTGAGGCCATACTTTGCTGATTTGATTCTTTTAAATATTTCAGGAGAATATTATTTCTCTTGATTTTCTTAGCAGTTAATCCCTGAGATGCTGGGTCACTGCACAGTTTTTCAGAGCTAGACCCATGCCCCTTGCTGCCACCAGCCAGCCCAACAAAGGAAGCCTGGGTGCCCTTATAGGCAGGTCCGTTTCTGGCCGTGCTTGCTGGGCGGCCCCGGGAGTGCGGATGTCTTGGGCTGGAGGAGAGCAGGCACCTGCTTTTGAGCCGGTGCCCCTGTCCACAGCTGCAGCGGAAGAAAGAAGAGGAGCAACGACAGGTTGGAAACAAGCCCGCCCACCAGCTATCCTCATGGAACCCAGGAACGTGGCCTAGCAAGTTAAAGGGTGGGATGAATGGAGAGTTTAGCACAGCACATGACAACAGAATTGTCGCTCAACAAATCAGTGTCCCTGTTGTTGGGCTTGGGCTGAGCAGTGACCTTAGCCAGGCCAGTCCAAAGCCATCCCTGGGATTCTATAAACCAGCAAGCAGGGAGACGAAAGGCCCATCCCTCTTTGGTGGGGAAGCTGTTTTCCTGCAGGGTTCGGGAAGCTGGTTCTGGGAGCGCAAAGCCAGAGAGAAGCAGGGCTGGAAGACAGAATGTGAGCTCTGGGTGGTCTTCAAGTCCCTAACTCCGTTGCCCCTATGGGCCACCTGGGCCCAGCTTCACTCTGCTCTCCCTGCAGACTTCCCCCCTGGGCCCAGCTTCACTCTGCTCTCCCTGCAGACTTCCCCCCTGGGCCACAGCCAGACTCAGGGCCACAGTAGTCTCCTCGCCGCCACACCAAAGCACCACAGGCCAAGTGGCTTAAACAACGGAAACATACTCTCCCCATGGCAGGGGCCAGAAGTCTGAGGACAGGCTATCAGCAGGGCTGGTCTCTTTGGAGGCCTCTCTCTTCTCTCCTTTCCATGGCCTCAGCTCTTCTTAGAAGGACACCAACCATCTCGGATTAGAGCCCACTCCAATGACCTCGCTGAACCTTAATTACCTCTTCAACGGCCCGTCCCACATATAGGCATGTTCTCAGGTCCTGGGGGCTAGAACTGAAACATTGGAATTGAGGGAGGTGGGGGTGTGATTAGAGACACAATTCAGCTCCTAGCAAGGGTTCAAGTGGAGTTTCTGTTGCCCGCGACCTAGACAGTCCTGACTGGGATGCCTGAGTGTTCACAGCAAATAAAACCTGGGAGAAGATTTACCAGAATGTTGACAGAGGCTGGTTCGCATGGCAGACGAATTAGATTTGCTTTTCTGTATTTCCTTTTTCTTCTGTAACGAACATGCATTCGCATTGTAATAAAAATATTTTAGAATACCTTAAAGCATCCCCAGGACTTACAGGTGATGGGGCAAAGCCCAGGGGCTGTGCCTGAAGACAGGAGGGCAGTGGGAGTGGGGAGCCTGGGGACTGATTGTTGTGGCTGAGCTCCGCAGGCACCCATGGAGGGGCGGCTAGGGGGAGGAGAGGCCACAGAGACGTGCCTGGGAGAATTCAGAAATAAGGAAATGAGGCGTCCCCCAGTTAATCCATAAAGCCAGCAACATGGATCCAGGCAGAGAAATGCCAAGTCACCTTAAAGAGGCAGGAGGGCTCCAGCCCAGACTGGATCTGATTGGAGGATCCGAAGGGCTTGAGGAAGGCAAGAGAGGGTGGGGAGAACCCTGGGGAAGGAAAAGAGGGGCCATGGAAGCAGGGGCCAGGCTGCCATCAGGGGACAGGAAGGAATGCTCTTCTCAAACCAAGCTGCCGTTTGAGCCAGTGTTCTCAGGGAAAAGTCCCTCTTAGCCTCTTGGGCTGTGCTGCCTCTGTGTTTAAAAACTAAAACGCAAACAAAATGAAAAATTGGAGATTTCTATTTTTGCTTTTTTATGGTTGAGAAAGGTGAGGCCCCTGTGTGTGGCTCAGCAGGACAGGGGTGACAGGATGGGATCTCAGGCCCTGAGACCCGCCCTGGGACGGCCTGTGAGGTGGCAGGGGAGGGAGGGTGCCCTGGAAAGGCTCACAAAAGAGGGTCTCAGCAGGAAGATGAGGAGAATCCTGGGGAGATCCAGGGTCAGCGAGAGCTGCCCGTGGGAAGGACTGGCAGCTTTCAAGCATGGGATCTGCAGCCCTGCATTGAACGTTGTTTCCTGTTCCGTGCTCTGTCATAACCTCGTCCGCTCTCTCAAGCCTTGAGTAAAATGTCATGTCCCTCAGGAGCATCCTGTCAGTGGCACTTGGGGAAAGGAAAGCAGAGTTCTGGCAGTTTCGAGAGAGAGCACTGGCTGAGGAGAGGGGTTAGCAGCCTGGCTCGGGGCGACAGGGAGAGGATTTCGGGAGCACTTGTTTAGGAATGGCTTGAGAAAAACCCCCTTTCCTCAGAAAGAAGGGGAAGATGAGCCTCGAAATAGGGGAGGAAGACATAGGCTATAATGAGTGACAGTCCCCCTGGATCGAGTAGTAATCCCTTGGCTCTCTAACTAAGTGGTCTGGAACCACCAGCAAGGACTGGAATGACAGTCATTCCAGTCAGACAGAAGGCTCCGAGACGCCGGGAGCTTTGCCCATGGATGCATAGCTGGTGCATGAAGACCTGGGATTTGAACCTGGCTTCTGACTCCCCAGTACAGAAGGCTTCTTCCCACCCCACACTGCTGCAGGCAAGGCCAGGAGAGTTTGTTTCCAGCACTGTCAAAACCAGGTGGGATCCCGACCCACAAAACCCCCTCCTTGCCTGGTCACCGTTGGAGCTCTGGGACTCAGCCATGGCAAAATCCAGTCTGTTTGTGACAGGCTCTCCTCCCTTGGGAACATGGGTTGATCCTTGGACACAGGAACCCTGAGTGCCTGTGGGTTCTGATTTTCCCTGGAGAAGTGCCATCTGTTGGGAGCTGGCGTCCCGTGGAGCCAGTCCCTGGCACCCAGTCACCTTTGGACATTGTAGCAGTTGCTGTTGGGGCTCTGCCCAAACCCCTCGGATGCCCTCACCCCACCTGTGTGCGCTGGCACCCTCCAGCAGCCAGCACCTGCGGGCACAGCTTGGGTGGCCAAACCCACTTTGCCTGTGTGCAGGAAGAGCCAGAAATGCCTGGGAATTTGCCTCTTCCCGGGGCCCCCCTTGACCAAGGACTGCTAAAGCCTCCACAACTTTGTCCCTGAAGTAGACATCTGCCGTGTGACATGTACGGTCCGTGACAGGATGGGGCCAAACCTCCCTTCTCTGCTCAGTCTCACTTTCCCCACTCTCCTACAGGTGTTTCCAGGAGACACGTGCTAAAAAATCCTTCCCTCCTAAGTCGCTTCTACATGAATCCTCATCTCAGGGTCTGCTTTTGGGGAGCACTACCTAAGACAGATACAGGATACAGATAGAGGTGCTGCAAGCCAGCAGGCTGGAGCCCCCGGGCTGAATCTGGCTGCAGTGCTCTTTAGTTCTGTGTGCCTCCCCCATCCCTCCTGGTCCCCACTCAGAGCAAACGCCGTTTTCCACATGGGAATAAAACTCTTGACCTTGGCTAATGGAGTGCTGATTGACTGTGTTGAGCAGCCACAAGGAAAAACAAGGCATGTGGCTACAGCAGAGCAAGGGCTTCAAAGCTACAGTCTTTCATGCAAATCTTGCAAAAACCTATGAGTTATCATCGCTCCTTTCAACTGCTGAGGATTCTGAATCATCAGGACTTTGTTGACTCACAGTCACATATCTGGGAAGCAGAGAGATGGGATTTGAACCCAGGCAATGTGACTCAAAAAGATACGCCCTGACCACGGTGCCACATGGAGACTGGCACACCCACACCTGCCCCTTCCCTCTCTGAACATCCTCGAAGGAGGTCTTCCCTAGGTTGAGCCCTGTAACTGGTGAGACTTCCGAGCTGGTCAGCTGGGTGTTGCTAGTTTCCCTTTTCTTATTATTTATGTTCTCCCTTCCATCAGCTTAGGGCTGGGTTTGGGCAGGCACAAGAATAAAAAAATGATGTAGGACGATACATTTTGGGAGGGATCTGTATCTTTCTTTAAGAGTATAGACAAAGCATCTACATATATTTAGCTCCTCAAACTGCAGAGGGGCTGTTCCCGGGACCCAGCATTTCTAGAAGCCAGTGAGGCTATTCCGGAAATTGGGCCCTTGTGTGCACAGGGCTGTGGGTGAGCCAGAGCAAGCGATCGGGAGAGGAAATCACCCCCCACCCCCACCTTGTGCCATCCCTCCTCCAACAAGCTGTCAACTCTGCAGTGGAGAACAGTGCCAGCCTGCAGGCTTTCTGTTCCCAGAGCTCAGTGAATGACTCAGTTTCTGAGCTATTTCCTTTTCTCATGAGCCTACCATGCAGGGATTTTCAAATTATTTCCCTGAAATGTTTCTCCCTCACCTTGCTGCATGCCTTGTCCCCAGAAGGCACAATTTTCAATAGCGTCTTCCTAACAACATACCAACCAGCCCAGCCTCAGCAGTTTCTGACTCTCTTCTCAACTCACCCTCACAACCACCCTGGAAGGCCTGCACGTTAATGTTTCCATTTCTGGATGTGGAAACTGAGGCCTGGACAGGTTGCCCAGGGTCGTTTTGCCAAGAAGTAGCAGAGGTGGGACTCAAAACCATATCAGTTTATGTCTTGAGCTGCCTTGCTATACTGTGACATTATTGTGAGAAGAGTCTCATTGTCTATGGTAGATTATACTATGTGCCCTGAAGTTCTTCCTTCCTTCTTTTCCCTTGATATGACTTTTCTATGGGCAGATCTTCTACCCTTGACTTCAGCCTTGGCCATGTGACTTGCATGGCCATGTGACAAGGATGGAGGTAGAAGTGTGCGATTCTGAGCTGAGGCCGTAGGAGGCATGACACATTTCCACAAGCCCTCCTGGAACTTCCAGTCTCTGCCATGAAGCAGCCATTGACTCTTAGCTTGAGCCTCAGCATAAAGGTCTGTGGAGGAAAAGACCTGATCAAACCCGCAGCCTAGCATTCAGGCTCCTTTCATCTGGACGCACCTGAGCCCAGCCAATATCAGCCCAATTGCAGCCAACCAGCACGCTGTGGACACAAACTCAGTGGTTGTTGTCACAAGCCACAGAGCTTTTGGGGATGTCTGTTCCATACCCTGATCCTAGGCGAAGCCTCTCACCATTGCATTGACTGCATTCTAGCCTGGCTGGTGCTGCATGGCCCTGCTCTCAGCATTGTACTGGGAGAGTGCAGGGTCATGATCTCAGAAAGGGGAGTGCAGCTGTGGGATCACCCAGCCCGGCCCTCCAGTCTCCATCTGTCACTGCCTCGGAGGGCATCCCACTCCCCCTCTGAATATTCTCGAAGGAGATCTTCCCTAGGTCGAGGCCTGAGAACCTGTGCTCAGCTAACATCCACAATTCTTTCCCTCTCCCTATAGGATCAGCACCCCATGACCTTCACCACTATAAGCAAGTACCCTTCTTCTTGTCACGTCGCTCTGAAATAACAGGCCATTTGCCTGTTTGTTCTCCAGTCCCTGCTTTGCCCATTCTTCTCTGGACCATGGGGAAGGACCCGGCAAGCTAGTGTCCTGGGACCTCTTGCTCTTTGGCTTCCAGCTCGGCATAGCTACGTGGAAGACCCTGGGGGAGAGATTAGAGGAGGAGAGGAAGGAGAAGCCAAGGCATTTCTACCCATCATCCTTGCTTTGGGTGACGTCCCCGACAATGACCATAGCTCCTTCATGGTTCCAGTCCCAGCCTGGTCCCTGCTGTGGGCTCTCACTGTTTCAGGTCCCATCAGGGGCCCCCTCAGGTGGTTCCAGTTCTGAGACCTACCAGCCCAAGGGTGTTGGTGGGTATAAGCTGCGGCCAGACTCTGGGTTGCTTCACCCTTTCCCAGTTGCTTTACAGAATTTATGGCCTTTGTAAGTAGCTTCTCCTCATATCCATCCCCTTGCTTCAACTCCTTGGCCTGGGTTCTGTTTCCTCCATAGACATGGGCTAATAATACAGCCTCCCGGCTTTTAGGGTCTCGTCCCACATTATATACAACATGCCCGCACCTCACACAAATAGATTTCACATGTGAAAATACCACACAAGTTGAGTTGCAATTGACCTGCCAACAAACTGTTAAATTTTGTAGCTGTTTAATTTTAATTTCAAATAAAGTTTTCTTTTTTGGCATTGTGAAGCCAGTATTTTTTTTCCCCAGACCTTGGAACATTTTTGCAGCCCTTGGAAAGCTCATGGGTCCTGTGGAGAAAATGGGTCTGATGGTGGTGACTGGAGGGAACAAAGTGTCCCAAGGAGCAACCACAAGGGCCTGTCCTCTGGAGTCACCGTCTCAGTGAAAAGCCAAGGAGAAAGAAGCCTGATGAAAGCATTCACCAACAGCACCATTTTGCCTAGTGAGCCTATCGTACCCCATCCAACAAGATGGAGTCTTTGCCTTTGTAGACCGTAGAGCTCGACAGGACCCTGTCTAGGAAATAGCTTTTCTCCCTGGGCTGAAGGCAAGAGGGTCATAAATGTGTCAGGAATTCAGATGTCCCAAGTTGCCCAGCCACCATAATAAAGTTAAAAGCAAAACTCTGCTGGAAATGTGCCAGGACTTTAATGCAGGATGCTGTGTGGCAGCGAGAAGACAGATAGGTATCCGACAGCCCCTCCCCTGCAAATGGACTTGGCTGCCGCAAGCTGGGCCCCTGCAGCACTGGCCCCACTGCTGAGCTGTGTGGCTCACTCTTATCGGGGGAACTGCCACACCCAGGACAAGAAAACTCTGCTCGGGCCTGCTGGCAGCACCCAAGCACTAAGCACTGAATTTTCTCAAAAGGCCGGCAGGCAGTTCAACTCCACCTTGGTTTTGTGACCAGCTCTGAGATGGCAGGGACCCAATCTCTCCTCTGCCTGTGCCTCAGGTCCATCCCATTGGGCCCTGTGAGGAGCCAGGTCTCGGTAGGCACACAGGGAAGGAGCCAATACAGTGGGCCTAGCAGGACTTGGTGTGGAATGCCCACCAGTGTGACTAGTGGCCCAGCCACCCTCCCTCGGGCCCTTGGTTGTGGCACTGGAAAGCTTGATGCTGTGACACCCTACCACCCCCACACCCCCATTGTGGACAACAGTGGGGATGGAGACACAAGCCTCTTGCTTAGAGATGGACCAACTGGGAATTGTCCTGAAGAGAGAACCAACTTAATACAGTGCATCATGTGAAGAAGGAAAGAGAACGAGAAGAAACAAGGAGTACCTGGCTCGGAGAGGACGTGGCTCCAGCCTTTCTCCATTTGAAGGACATTTAGCCAGAGGGCTTTCTTAAGCAGCTATCAGGTGTCTACCACTGCAATTGGCACACTCACTGGGGCTGCTGGAATTTTCCAGAACACCTAGTATGGACCTGGGAATAGCCTGGTCAATGAGAGTGTCTTTGTGCAAAACACTTTTGTTTGTACAGTTGGGAGCAGTTGTCTAGGGGCCAAGCTGGTCAAAGAGGCAGATCATGCCAGCTGTGGAAGGGACTGGCATAAATGGTATTTATAGGCTTTGTGGGGAGCAGAGACTCCAAGCAGCATGTGTTTGAAAGGAACCTTTGGATAAGCTGCATGGGAGAAAGGAATGCTCCAGGGGGACATTGAGGAATATTCTGAGGGCTGACGCCAGGGGTCATGCAGTAAGACCTTGTTGAAGAAATGCTTGAGAAACACCAAAAGGTCTCAGGACTGCCTCCCAGGGAAGGGTGAGTCTCCTGAGGTGAAGCGCTCAGGTGAGCGGGCATTACCTGCTGGGTTCCTGCTATAGAACTTCACCAACCTCAGAGCTCAGCCCTGCCCCTAAATCAATGTAGAACCAATATTTACAGAATATCCTATTTGTGGAGATCCCACTCTTGGCCATCGGAGATCCCTTAGGTCAGAGATGGTCGGATGGTAGAGCTCAGTGATGACAAGACTGAACTCTGCCTCTAGCCAGCTGTGTGACTTGGAGCAAATTGCTTATCCTCTTTGGGCTTTAATTTTCCTTAGCTGTTAAAGGACAAGCTAAGGTTTGGACTAGAAGCCCTTGCTAAAGCCAGGCAAGCAGCTCTCACTGAGAACAATGCTTTGGGACCCCAAGAGGCTGGGGGATGGGTGGGTAGACGGAAAATAACAATAACCAGCAAGCTTGGAGCAGTCACTATAGCCAGTACCTCGTGAGTACTGGACACCCATTAACCTGCCCAATTCTTTTTTTTTCTTTCTTTCTTTCTTTTTTTTTTTTTTTTTTTGATCAAAATAGTGGTTTATTAAAGCACAGGGACAGGACCAGTGGGTAGAAAGAGCAGCTGTCCCAAGGTTGTCAACCCGCCCAATTCTTATAGCGAATCAAATGGGTGCCAAATGTCAGAGTGTTTGTGGACGCCTCCATTGGGAGTGTGAGGCTAACATCATATTCCCATTTCTCAAGTGAGCGAATCGGAGGGGGGTGGAGGGACGGCATTCACCGAAGGCTGGTGGATGTAGAGGGCACAGGGCTGAGGCAGCGCCATGATGCCAGTGCTCCCTGGAGGAGCTGAGGGTGTGCCTGGCCACTTGGCCACAGGGCCCGGGGCTGACTGCTTCCTTCACGGGAGCTGACGCCCCTCAGACCCTGCCCCTACTGGGAAAGGCCAGTGCTCATGGACTCTGTGTGACTCCTGTTTACCATTAGTTGCAGCCAAATGGAATAAGTGCAGTATTGATTAATTGCAACTTTTTTTTTGAATACATATTCACCCTGATGTTTTATCATTAATGCATTAAGAAGCTGAACAAGCAATAAGACCAAATGGACTTCAGAACGTAGCAGAATTTCCATCCAGCAAGGTCTGATTTACAGCCATTACCTCCTGGCAAAAGACAGCTCCCATTACAGCCCACACCTTGGCTGAAACTTGAGAGCTTTTTGTTCTTAACCTTGCAGGCTCCGTGCCACAGGGTGGGCCCTTCTTTGTGATGGAGGGACACTCATGAAGTTGGGAGGCAGGACAGAGAAGAAGGAGTAAGACTTTACTTCATGCTTGCAGGAAGTACTGTTGACTCTCATCTGGTTATTGGATGGGGGATACCCAATACCGTGCCTCCTGCCCTTACCGGCAGCAAACCCCAGGGGGAGGGGTGGACTCGAGGGTCACCTGCGCCAATCTACCTGCTCTCACCACCCCCCTGCCCCAAGCATCTGGCTAATTGGTATAGCAACCCGCATAGCCTGAGGACTGGGCTGGGGCTTTGGCTGTGTCACCAGATGATTGAGGGAAACTCAGTTTTTCCCTGTGTGAGGAGCTCAGTTTTTCATTTGCATCCCCCAAAAAACTCCACAAAAAAACCCAAAGAAAAATAAAAGACTAGACAATTTCTTACAGCCTTGAAGATCTAGCAGTTTATGACTCTGCCTCGTCTCTCCTTCCCTTCCCCTTTTTTCCCTCTCCCTTTCTTCCTCCTCCCCCTCCCCCTTCTCTATCTCCTCTCCTTCTGCCCCCTTACCCTCCTCTCCCTCCCTCATCTCACTCCCCACCCCTTTCTTTCCAAGACAATTTTATTCTTGCCAAGTCCAAACAAAAATTCTCCAGATGCACTGATAGAGACAAAAAATACCTTTAAAAAAACATCAAGGCAACAAAAATCTCTTTAAAAAGCAGTTCAGGCAAAGCTCAGATGTCAACAAGGAAAGCTTAGGAATGGCATCATTAAGAGAGTCGTGTTGTCAAAAGTTAACCCAAGATACTCTAGAGAGCAAGGAGGGGTTTTAACTCGGGGGTGGGGGTGTGCCTCAAACATGCCGCCCACAGAACTGGCCACTCCAGGATGAGATTTCTCTTTCTCTGCCTTTCCTTCCAAAGCTCTAAGGTTGGCCCGGGATATCACCTAATGAGGGTCCCCCTCCGGATCCTCGTGGGTCCCGAGATGGTGAGTACCACCACCTCAGACATCTCCTCGCACCCTGAGCCCTTGAGGGCTGCCTTTATTCTGCCGAGGCCAATCCCAGAGAGAAAGTCCAGCAGGAGGAAAGGGGCTCTTAGGGCTTGGCCGTTTATTCATTTCTTTCAGGGTTGCTTGTGGGATTACTAAGCGTTGGGTACTTTCTGGTGGCAGGCCCTGTGCTAGGTCCAAAGATGGCATCTAGAGAGGAATGGGGGGCAGCCCTGGCCCCAAGAAGCTCGGCATGTAGCCGGGGAGCCAGAGAAGGACGGTGACTGGCCAGCACGCTGCGTGCGTGCGGAGCAGTGGAGGCGAGCCCAGGATGTGGAGGGGTCCAGCAAAGGGGGCTGGGGAGGCTGGCAGGAAGGGTCGCTGTAATTAGAGATGAAAAGGAACTCTCGTCCGGAGTTAGTCAGCCAACTAGGGACTGGGAGCTTTACAGGGGACGTTCCACGGGAGCAAGAGCCTGGGCGCCTGAGAGACTGTGGCTGGGTCTGGAGAGCAGGGAGGGAAGGCGGGAATGGAGAGAAATGGAGCTGGACAGGTAAGCCAGAGCCAGGGCCTGCTGCTGCTGGTTTTACGTGGGAAGCAATAGAGTTGAAGGCTGTGTAGCAGGGGGTGACCTAAGGTGCACAGATGCATGGAAGGGGAGAGATAAGAACCCATGTGCGATGCTGTGTGCTTAGGCTAAGGACATTCTAAATATGACAGCCGGCTCAATGCTCCAACCAGCCCCAGAGCCCACAGGGCCCTCTGGGGGAGGCCACTGACTCACCACCACACTTGGGGCCCAATCCCAGAACCATCACTCATTAGTTGGCTGGTTTGGCTCTCTCAGGGCCAAGTCTCCACATCTACGATGCACATGTGAATTCCCTAAGGTTTCGCAAAAAGAGCTGCGACCATGGCAAGTGCTCAGCAAAGGCCCACCATGACCGGACCTGGTCTGTAAATGAGAAAAATGTCCCAAGGGAACCCCGGGGTTTGAATCCCAGCCCTGTGAGCTCCAGCATTCCAGCTCTTTCCTCTCAGCCATCTCTGGACTGGCCCGGAACCCAGCGGGGGATGCTGATGTCTGCAGCTGGTGAGGGAAGGTGACAGGGAGTAGGCGTGGGGAGGGTCCCACTGGTTCCCCCCAGGGGAACTGTGCTGACTTCCAGTCCAAGCATCTGCAACTTCAAGGTAATCTCAGGTCAGAGGCCAAATGCACGGAGTCCTGCTTTGCACTTCTTCCCCAACACATTACCTATGTAATGCAAGTATCAACTTCCCAAGAAGGCAGAGGGTGGACAGGCAGCCCGGAACCCCACAAGGGGGTTCCAGGTCATCCAGAAAGCCTGTAGTCAGCACGTCCTTACAACCTGCCTACGCCAGACTTCTTATACCTCTCAAGAGGGCTGTGCTGACAGGTGTGTCCAAGACAATCTCTCCTGACCTTTCTCCCTGTGGACCACACTTACCTCTTCCAACAGCCCCAGTCTGAAAACAGCATCTCCTGACTGTCTAGAATGCTCACAGGGGCCTCAGGAACCCAGGGACCTGCAGACTGGAAGATCAGACTATCTCTGGTCCTTTGGGAGGGCTCCAGAAGGGAAGTGGGAGAATGCAGCGAGACAAGCAGATGACAGAGGCTGCCCAGACCCAGCCCAGACCCTTCTGCTCACCAGTGCACTGTGCCCTAGCTACTGGGACTGTGGCCATTGCAGAGCTGCCAAGAGAATTGCCTCGGGCTGTGTAGGCGTTACCTGACCTGGGGATTTTGCCTAGTCTGTGGACCCTGCAGCTCACAGACCTTGCTCTCAAGTCCAAACTACCTCATGCCACAGAGTTTCTGGTGGGATGCCACTCATGCTAGACCCTGGCTGAGGCCACGTCCTGCTTGCCCTCCTACCCCACTCCTCCTGCTTCCCCAGCTGCCCTTCACCACAGAGCACTCCCTCAAGAAATCATATGCTCAAAGATCCAAGTCTCAGGCTCAGTTTTGGGGAATCCACCCCAAGAAACCATGAAACCCGTGTTGTTCCTCCCACTCACCCAGTACCACCAACATTCCAGCCTCTCTGAATGGCCTGCCTTCTCGTAATCTGCTGTGCTTCTTTACACACACACACACACACACACGCACACACACCACCCTTCCCACCCCCTGGGCTTTGCAAACACAGTCCCTCTGCCTGGAATGCCCACCCCAGCTTCTCAGTTCCAAATGAAAAGTCTCAATTTGAAGGTCTCCCTCTCTGTGGTTGCTTCCACTGATCCACCAAGAAATCCACAGCCCAGCTGTAGCGTTCACCTCAGGGCATGGCCATCAACAGACTGGGTGGGGGTAGGAGTGGGGGTTGGGATCTATTCATATTGAGCTGTGGGCCCCCAAGACCCCTCACTCCTGCTGCAATGCCCAACATCCATCAGGTGCTCAACCATTGCTCAACAGCTGCCATGACTATGCCCCCAACATCTGAGTCTGCCCCTGGATTCTGTCTGTCCCCTGGGAGCCAGCCTGGCCTGCACCTGTCCCATCCACCCTGTGGCACCTGGAACTGTCTCCTTAGAACCCATCAGGTCACCTCTCCCATGGACTACATCCATGAGAGAGACTTGGAAAGACACTGAGGCTCATAGGGTAGTGAATGGTCCCAGGCCACACAGCCAACAGAAAAGAGAAGCCGAGCTCTTGCCCCCAGGACATCTGTCATCCATCCCAATTTGGATCATGGCAGATGTGTGGGGTGGGGGTATGTGGTTCTGCTGGAGTCCAGCAGACTCACTAGTGAGTCTACCTACTCCTCAGGAATCGTACCCTTAACCCCTTTGTAAAGGAGAGCGAGTTAACCCCTTAACCCCCTTAATCTCCTTTGTGAAGGAGAACCATCCAGTTGATGAACACCCCCTCCTTTGTGAAGGAGAACCATCCAGTTGATGAACACCCCTCCTTTGTGAAGGAGAACCATCCAGTTGATGAACACCCCCTCCTTTGTGAAGGAGAACCA
>PISX010020103.1:0-36594 GCA_004024625.1 Mellivora capensis
TTTTGCTTGGATGATCTGTCCATTTCAGTGAGGGTGCTGTTAAAGTCCCCACTATTATTGTATTATTGTGGATGGGTTTCTTTGATTTTGTTCTTAGTTGGTTTATATAATTGGCTGCTCCCATGTTAGGGGCATAGATATTTAAAATTGTTAGATCTTCTTGTTGGACAGACCCTTTGAGTATCATATAGTGTCCTTCTTATGGTCTTTGGCTTAAAATCTAATTTATCTGATATAAGAATTGCCACCCCAGCTTTCTTTTGTATGTATACATGGATGTATGTAAGTATAAGTATGATATAGATTGTATAAGTATGTAAGTATAAGTATGATATAGATAGATATAGATTGTATGTATGTAAGTATAAGTATGATATAGATCTTCTTTTTGGACAGACCCTTTGAGTATGATATAGTGTCCTTCTTATGGTCTTTGGCTTATAATTTAATTTATCTGATATAAGGATTGCCACCCCAGCTTTCTTTTGGTCTCCGTTAACATGATAACTTGTTTTCCACCTCCTCACTTTAAATCTGGAGGTGTTTTGGGTCTAAAATGAGTGTCTTGTAGACAGCGTATTGATGGGTCTTGTTTTTTTATCCATTCTGATACCCTGTGTCTTTTGATTGGGGTAGTTAGCCCATTTACATTCAGGGTAACTATTGAAAGATACGATTTTAGTGCCATTGTATTACCTGTAAAGGGACTGTTACTGTATACTGTTTCTGTTCCTTTCTGGTCTATTACTTTTAGGGTTTCTCTTTGCTTAGAGGACCCCTTTCAAATATTTCCTGTAGGGCTGGTTTGGTGTTTGCAAATTCTTTAATTTTTGTTTTTCCTGGAAGCTCTTATCTTTCCTTCTATTTTCAGTGACAGTCTAGCTGGATATAATATTCTTGGCTACATATTTTTCTCATTTAGTGCTCTTATCTCTTGGATTCTCCCCTCATGGTCCAGTAGTTGTTTGTCTCTCTTTTGCTCAGCTTCTTTATTCGCCATCACTTGGTCTTCTGTATGACTAATTCTCTCTTCTGCCTCATTTATCCTAGTAGTAAGAGCCTCAATTTTTTAAAATTTCTTTTCAGTGTAACATAATTCATTGTTTTTGCACCACACCCAGTGCTCCATGCAATGCGTGCCCTCCATAATACCCACCACCTGGCTCCCTCAACCTCCCACCCCCCGCCACTTCAAAACCCTCAGGTTGTTTTTCAGAGTCCATAGTCTCTCCTGGTTCACCTCCCCTTCCAATTTCCCTCAACTCCCTTCTCCTCTCCATCTCCCCATGTCCTCTGAGTTATTTGTTATGCTCCACAAATAAGTGAAACCATATGATAATTGACTCTCTCTGCTTGACTTATTTCACTCAGCATAATCTCTTCCAGTCCCATCAATGCTGCTACAAAAGTTGGGTATTCATCCTTTCTGATGGAGGCATAATACTCCATAGTGTATATGGACCACATCTTCCTTATCCATTCGTCCGTTGAAGGACATCTTGGTTCTTTCCACAGTTTGGCGACCATGGCCATTGATGCTATAAACATTGGGGTACAGGCCCTTCTTTTCACTACATCTGTATCTTTGGGGTAAATACCCAGTAGCGCAATTGCAGGGTCATAGGGAATCTCTATTTTTAATTTCTTGAGGAATCTCCACACTGTTCTCCAGAGTGGCTGCACCAACTTGCATTCCCACCAACAGTGTAAGAGGGTTCCCCCTTCTCCACATCCTCTCCAACACACGTTGTTTCCTGTCTTGCTAATTTTGGCCATTCTAACTGGTGTAGGGTGGTATCTCAATGTGGTTTTAATTTGAATCTCCCTGATGGCTAGTGATGATGAACATTTTTTCATGTGTCTGATAGCCATTTGTATGTCTTCATTGGAGAATGTCTGTTCATATCTTCTGCCCATTTTTTGATATGATTATCTGTTTTGTCTGTGTGTTGAGTTTGAGGATTTCTTTATAGATCCTGAATATCAACCTTTTTTCTGTGCTGTCATTTGCAAATATCTTCTCCCATTCCATGGGTTGCCTCTTTGTTTTGTTGACTGTTTCCTTTGCTGTGCAGGAGCTTTTGAGGTTGATGAAGTCCCAAAAGTTCATTTTAGCTTTTGTTTCCTTTGCCTTTGGAGACATATCTTGGAAGAAGTTGCTGTGGCTGAATATCGAAGAGGTTACTGCCTATGTTCTCCTCTAGGATTCTGATGAATTCCTGTCTCACGTTGAGGTCTTTTATCCATTTCGAGTTTATCTTTGTGTACGGTGTAAGAGAATGGTCAAGTTTCATACTTCTACATATAGCTGTCCAATTTTCCCAGCACCATTTATTGAAGAGACTGTCTTTTTTCCACTGTATATTTTTCCTGCTTTGTCGTAGATTATTTGACCATAGAGTTGAAGGTCCATATCTGGGCTCTCTACTCTGTTCCACTGGTCAATGTGTCTGTTTTTATGCCAGTACCATGCTGTCTTGGTGATCACAGCTTTGTAGTAAAGCTTGAAATCAGGTAACCTGATGCCGCCAGTTTTATTTTTGTTTTTCAACATTTCCTTAGCCATTTGGGATCTCTTCTGATTCCATACAAATTTTAGGATTATTATCTCCAGCTCTTTGAAAAATACTGGTGGAATTTTGATGGGAATGGCATTAAAAGTATAGATTGCTCTAGGCAGTATAGACATTTTAACAATGTTTATTCTTCCAATCCAAGAGCATGGAATGGTCTTCCATTTTTTTGTGTCTTCTTCAATTTCTTTCATGAGTGTTCTGTAGGTCCTCGAGTACAGATCCTTTACCTCTTTGGTTAGGTTTATTCCCAGGTATCTTATGGTTCTTGGTTCTATAGTAAATGGAATTGATTCTCTAATTTCCCTTTCTGTATTTTCATTGTTAGTGTATAAAAAAGCCACTGATTTCTGTACATTGACTTTGTATACTGCCACATTACTGAATTGCTGTATGAGTTCTAGTAGTTTTGGGGTGGAATCTTTTGGGTTTTTCATATAAAGTATCATGTCATCTTCCAAGAGAGAGAGTTTGACTTCTTCATTGCCAATTTGGATACCTTTTATGTCTCTTTGTTGTCTGATTGCTGTTGCTAGGACTTCTAATACTATGTTGAACAAGAGTAGTGAGAGTGGGCATCCTTGTCGTGTTCCTGATCTCAACGGGAAGGCTGTGAGCTTTTTCCCATTGAGGATGATATTTGCTGTGGGTCTTTCATAGATAGATTTTATGAAGTTCAGGAATGTTCCCTCTAGCATTATGCTTTGAAGCATTTTAATCAGGAACGGATGCTAGATTTTGTCAAATGCTTTTTCTCCATCAATTGAGAGGACCATGTGGTTCTTCTCTCTTCTCTTATTGATTTTTTCTATTACATTGATTGATTTGCAAATGTTGTACCATCCTTGTAACCCAGGGATGAATCCCACCTGGTCATGGTGGATAATCTTTTTAATGTGCTGTTGGATCCTGTTTGCTAGGATCTTGTTGAGAATCTTAGCATCCATATTCATCAGTGATATTGGTCTGAAATTCTCCTTTTTGGTGTGGTCTTTGCCTGGTTTGGGGATCAGGGTAATGCTGGCTTCATAAAAAGTCTGGAAGTTTTCCTTCTGCTTCAATTTTTTGAAACAACTTCAGGAGAATAGGTGTTATTTCTTCTTTGAAAGTTTGGTAGAATTCCCCAGGGAATCCATCAGGTCCTGGGTTCTTGTTTTTTGGGAGGTTTTTGATCACTGCTTCAATCTCGTTACCAGATATCAGTCTATTCAGGTTGTCAATTTCTTCCTGGTTCAATTTTGGGAGTTTATAGCTTTCCAGGAATGCATCCATTTCATATAGGTTGCTTAACTTATTGGCATATAACTGTTGATAATAACTTCTGATGATTGTTTCCACTTCCTTGATGTTAGTTGTGATCTCTCCCTTTTCATTCATAATTTTATTAATTTGGGCTTTCTCTCTTTTCTTTTGGATTAGTGTGGCCAATGGTTTATCGATCTTATTGATTCTTTCAAAAAACCAGCTTCTAGTTTCATTGATAGATTCTCCTGTATCTCTAGTTTCTACCTCATTGATCTCTGCTCTAATCTTGATTAGAGATTCTTGTGTGTGGAGTTGGTTTAAATTGTTGTTGATTCTCCAGTTCTTTAAGGTGCAGAGACAGCTGGTGTATTCTGGATTTTTTTATTGCTCTTCTTCTCTTTTATCTACTATTGAGTTTGTAGGTGTTTAGAATTGTTTGATAACTATCTAGCTGAACTCCTGGAACCTAATGATATTTCAGTTTCCTACCCCTACTCCATCTTGCCTTCTCCTCTATTTAGTTTTTAAACATAACAGTTTACCTACCTCCTACAATGTCAGTGTATTTTTGCTCTTCCTAGCTTCCATAAATCTGAAAATGTTGATCTACTGAATTAGGCAGCATAGGCTCAGTATAGGGTAGAGTTTACCTTGTCTCCTACTTGGAGTCCTGCCTAGGAGGTGAAAGTACTTAGAGACCAGTTGTATTTCATACAAACTCAGTTGCTTTACTGCTGAAGATGTTTGATGTTTTGATAACTTGAGTTAACAGTCTTCAAAATCAGTACAAGGTCAATATCTCACTAAATAATGAATTGTGAATACCATAAAATATAGGGAATAAACATTTAAAAATAAGAAGCTACTAAAGATAGGTTTTTCATATAATACAATAGTGGGTATAATATATTCTTTATTCAGATAAATTGCTAATCTCTCTGAGCATCAGTCCCCCCCAGGGGGTGGGAGTAGAGGAGAGAACAGAAAGAAAGGAGATTTATTTCTGTGGGTGAGGCTGTAGATATTTCTTAACTCAAGTTAGATTTACTCAGGCCCAGGATCCATGTGGAAACACACACACACACTCATCTGCTCTGGCAAACATTGAGGAATACAGGTGATTTTCATGTGGGGGTTGGTGTCTTCTTCAAAGATTTTTGGTTCTTGGCAGATTCCACTTTGTGTGACTATATGAGTGAGGTCCTTATTTTCTTGTCAAATGTTGTCCAGAAACTTTCACCTTCTAGAGGTTGCTGCATTTCCTTTCCATGGCAATTTACAACATGGCTTTTTGCGTTCTCCAGAAAACCAGCAGAGAGTCTCTCTGACACTTTAAAAGAGCATCTGATTAAGCCAGACCCACCTAGTATAGTCTCCCTTTTGATTAACTCAAAGTCAGCTGATTTGTAGCCTAATCACAACAGTGATATTCCTAGCCTTGTAGTAGATTCTGCCCATACTCCAGGGAAGGCGATTGTATAGTCTGTCACAAGTACAGGAGTCTTAGGAGCTATTTTAAAAACTTTTCTATCGCATTAATGATAACAGGAATGCATCTGTCAATATTTTTTCTTTAATCTTATCTTATCCTTTTAGAAGTTCTATTTTGGATATGAATTATAATACACATATTTTATTAACATAGTAACACTTATTTTTTTAAGTAACCAGCATTGGATTTTATTTTTTCCAGTTTTATTGAGATATCATAGACATATAACATTGTATTAGTCCAAAGTGGGCACATAATGATTTGATATATATGTGTGTGTGTGTAGTGTGTATATTGCAAGATGATCACCATAGTAAATTTAGTTAACATCGATCACCTCATATAGTTACAACATCTTTTAGTAATATTATTATGATCATAAATATATGCATATTTTGGGATAGGTTTTCAAAATATCTTTACATTATGCCTCTTCTCTAAGAATTGAATGTAGTGCTGAGGTTGTGGTGGTGTGAGAAAATATTATTTTTAGAAAACTAAAAATCAAGTCATTGGAAATAGCATCTAACAACTTACCTCACTCCATTATTATCTCTAAAACTGGAGTCAAAGTCAAATAGCCTGGTTTGGGTGTGCATACATTTCCAAAGCATTCTATACATTATAATAAATGTTTTTATAAATAGCTCTAACAGAAAGAGAAAAAAATTGCCTGATAGAATTAACAATATTTTGATATAATCACAATTTTTCTACTGTTTACATTTTACCTTATCAGAAAGGACCTTGTGATATTCCATGCGTGTAGATTGTATCTATTTATGGTTTTTCCACACTCTTATTATGGCTTTTCGGAACTGTGAGGAGTAGATTAAATATGTGTGTCATCACCTCATGTAGTGATAAACACACATTGTGTACCCAGTGGATAATTGTTTTCTTTCTGTTTCTTACCTCTAAATGGAGATTTATGGTTGTGTATATAAGTATTAAATACAAAAACAGTCCAGTAAGATGGTTAAGAGAGATTCAGGATGATACTGTATTATGAACTGGGAAACTGTGGGACTCAGAAATTACCCAGAAAAAGGCCAGTTGTACTTCTGACAGCTTTCAGAGTAGGGATTTCAAGGATTATAATGTCTACTTGACAATCGAGATATTGATGAACATAAAAATCTGACTGTGGATGTGGAGTAAAATAAACACTTAAAATGAGGGATGTATTAGTTTTACAATCTGTAATGATTTTAAGTATTTTTAAAGGTATCCATACGTGTTCTTCCAAAATGAAACTAAGGTAGCTGCTAAGACACTTCAGGTAGCTAATCACATATTGTTTACCTTTAAAGAGCATATTCAACTCAGTGATTTTGTAGTTATTTTTTGTTTCCTGTTAATAGTATTTAAAAATTTTTTTTGGTTTTGTATTAACAATTTAAAAAACCTAGTCTATGATTTTCTCACTTTAAATCTTGACCTATAAAAATTTTTTCAATTTAAAAGCAGTCTTTAAAAAAGTAGTTTATGACAATAGATATTCACATGGGTTATTGCAGACTAACATACATGAAATGAGGAGGAAATAAAAATCTGTTATTTTATTTATTATTATTGTATTTTTTGTTTTTAACAAGGTTCTGCTAAAGCAATATGTTTTGATTTTCCTAGAGATACCATTATTCTTTTAGTGGATGAAATAGCAATTGCTGGCAGCTTCATCATCAACTGTAGACTCTAGAGTCTAAAATCTGTGACCAGAAGTCTCTCTTGCTGAATAAATTAGCATGCTATTTTCTTTTCCTTTAAAAACTAAGATGACATTTCAGCTAAACTATATTGAAAATAGCTTCCCACATTAAAAAAAATCTCCAGCATATATTATTTTTATCTTGAACTGAAAGCAAATGGACAGCAACAAACGAGAAATAACATTATCTTTACACCAGGTTATGGCATGGCTTAGCTGAAATAAATCTATTCATAAGTAAAATTAAGCACTTTCACTGAGACAGTGAGAAAAATCTATTATTTTAAATTATCATTTTACTCCTGGCTTTTATGCATTTTTCTGACAGGTCAATAGGATTAAGTATTAATTTGCATGTTGCCTTCCATTAATTCTCCGTGTTATGTGCTTTGCAAAAGAAAGTAATGAAAGTTAAGTAACAAAAATTGATAGGCCTTAATTGGGAAAAAAAATACTACAGCATTGTAACTAGTATACCAGTTATGAAGTTTAGTTCTATTCAAAGAAATGATGATATATTAAACTCAATAATTCAAAGAAAAAATGAAAGAATTGAATCTCTTCTAAAATTATAATCTTGTCATTGTTTATCTATTGTATATATCCTAGAGCAGTGGATTCTAAAACTGATGTCTATAGTAATCACTTAAGTTGACTGAAACAGGAACTTCCTGGATTACTTTCCCTGAGTTTCCAGCTCTGTCATTCTGCAATGGGATCCAGGAATGTAGATTTTGAAAATATTCCCCAGGTGTTTCTCATGAATGTTAATATATTCTAGATATATACACAGATATAGTCCAGATGTACATGTAATATATACATAGCTGATTCAGAAACCAGTATTCTACCTGATATTTGTGAAGTTTCTAACAGAGATCCCTGATAGGACATGAGCTAAAATAATACAGGAATCCTATAAGATTTTATATTATGAATTTTATGGGCATGTTTAGTTTGGTCCACCTAACTTTCCTCAAGTGTCATACCACTATCCTTTGTGTATATAAATGTGCCTCCTCCTCAGACTTTCCTTATTAAAAATATTAAAGAGAAGTTGGATAAAATAGACATATCCTGAATCAAAATTTTAAAACAGATTAGACTCTAACCTTGTTTTGTGAATCCCTTAATTTATCAAGATGTATTGATTCATCAAAACCCTCTTAAAATCTAGAACAAATTTATTATAAATTTAGTCATGCCTTAAAAGTATCCTTTCTGGCAGAGTGCTGAATAAAAGAACAATGCCAGACCTAGCCCATAAGGATAAGAACATGCCTGGATATTTGAAAATTATATATTTTTTAATTTAGGAATTAAATACACCACTTGAAAACTAATTTGAACTTGTGAAGTTGTCTTATTTCTTTTTTTTCTTTTTCCTTTTTTCTTTTCCTTTTTTTTTTTTTTTTTTTGAAAGAGAGAGAGAGCATGCATAAGCAAGTGCGAGGTGGGGAGGGACAGAGGAAAAGGGAGAGAATCTTAACCAAGCTTCATGCCCAGCACAGAGCCCAGTACAGGGCTTGATCTTACAACCATGAGATCACGACTTGAGCTGAATTCAAGAGATGGATGCTTAACTGACTGAACCTCCCAGGTGCCTGCCCCAGTTGTCTTCTATTTTTGCCTGCAAGCATGGATATGTGACTTCAGTGGCATATTTTCCAATTTTAAAACTATTTGGTTCTGGAATTTTATTTAGATGCATATTCAGTGTCCTTCCAGAGGTAGGAGTGAGAACCTCTATGTGATGCTTATCGTGAAGTTCTTTTCCTAAAATATGATTTTCAGAGAATTATGTTTGGAAATGCTTCATTGTCCCTATGAGGAAAGAGACTTCTTTTGTGTATTATTTTCCATTTTTGCATCTTCAAAAGGAGCAAAAGGTTTAAAAAATCCTATTTTCCCAGTAAAATAACATGAAAGAAATGAGACTTTCGGTTATTTAACAAGGAGACATATTTGGTAATAGGAATTGAACTAGGGTCAACCTCATCCAGAGGAACAAAAACTTTCCTCCCACAAAGAGTGATTCAATTACTATATTAGTATATACACCACTGGGCTGTTGGAAAGACAAGAAATTGTGTTGGGGCATGACTTTGAAGGAAGTCCTCTTCATATGGGGGATAATTTGGTACTGGAATATGGCAGAAATTAATCACTTTTCATTCAAGCACATTTACCACCTTCTCTTGTTTTTATTCCCATGTAAAGAATAAGAAGGCAAAATTTAAAGTGCTTAAATAATTTGCCCAAACTTTCATCTAAGGTTTGAAAAATGTACAGATATTAGTCTTAATAGCTCATATACTGCAATAAGAACTTGAGCTGAATTAAAAGAAAACAGCTGTCTAGGGCTTAAAAACAAAAACAAGAACTTGGCAGTCACGCAGCACTAAGAAGTCCACAACTGGGATTCGGGAACTAGTAAGGAAGAGTGACTGAATAGTGCCCCACACTTTCAGTGCAGACCCACTGAGAGATCCACCTAGCATAAAAGCAAACAAGAAACAGATCAACCTCAACTGATCTGTTTGGTGATTTGTCCTAATAAATTTCTGCCTGCCATCAATTAAACAAAAATAATTGATCCCACTAGAAAATAGGATCCAAATTATTGAAAACCAAGAGAAAATTAAGCAACAGAATAGACCCAGAGGTTATGTAGATATTAGACTTATCAGACACAGGCTTTAAAATGATCATAATTAATACATCCAAAAATGAATAGAATATAATTAATACATCCAAAAATAGAATAGAATAGAACATTTCAACACTGAACTGTAGTTAAAAGTGTGTGTGTGTGTGTGTGTGTGTGTAATGTGAAAAAAATGCTAGAACTAGAAATTTTGATAACTGAATAAAGAATTCAATAGGTGGGTATAAAGGAAGATTGACATTGCAGAAGAGAGGATTACTGTCTAATCTTTTAAAGCAGATCTATTGAATTAAGCAAAGAATATCTTGAAGAACAAAGACAAAAAAAGATACTGTCATCTTTATAATTAATTAAAGTCTTAGAAAAAGAGAAGAGCCAGAAGCAAGATTCAAAGAGATACTGACCAATAATTTTTCTAATCTGACAAAAGATATGATACCAATGATTGAAGAAGATGTAAGAATATCAAATGCAAAGAAAGCCTAGACACTTCATAATAAAACTGCTGAAAACCAAACACAAGAGAAAATCTTTAAAAGAAGTCCAAGGGAAAGGACTCTTGTCTCCAAAGGAACTAAATGAGACAGACAAATGACCCACCTTCTTTATATGATCATCAGATAAATGAAAAATATAGCACTAAGTGTAGTTAAAATAAAGGACAGTTCTTTCAATTTTTGCCAAACATATGTGTGTGTGTGTGAATACACATGCAAATATCTTCTCTTGCATTATATGTAATTGCAATATGATTATATTTAGACAGAAATTAACATGTGTGTGTACATACACACCAAAAATGGAAAGGAAACTAAAAAAGAAAAAGAAAGTAGCTTGATCACTATTTCACCTAGTATAGAATAATTAATTGAAGGAGATCTTAGACTCAAAAGTAAAAGGTAATATAACAAAATTTCTTGAAGGTAAACATAAACAATATTCATGACTTCGTGGTAGACAAATTTATGTTAACAAGTCTCAAAAACATTAACTTTATATAAAGGAAAAAATGATAAATTGAACTATACTGAAAGAACTTCTGTTCACTATTAGGATAGTAAAAAAAAAAATCAAGTGACAGAATGAGAGGATATTTTGACAATTTGAATAAATGCCAGAGAACATTTTTATATGGTGAGGAATTTTTGTCCAAAATACATAAGGAATTCCTACAAATCAGCAAGAAGAGGCAACCTAATAATATAAAGCTGCCTAATGAAAAATTAGGTGCTTCACTTAAATAGCCACCTAAATAGCCTATATGTTCATGTACAGGGGCCCAGCATCATTCATATTCAGGGAAATGCAGTTTAAAACCACAATGAGTACAGGGGAGAAAACAATGTTGGCAAAGAGGTAGAGAAACTAGCAGTCTCGCTTACAGTGAATATAGTAAAATGGCATTGCCACCTTGAAAACTTGGCAATGTCTATTAAAGCAGAACATATGACTATCCTATAATACATGTAGGCTCAGAAAATGTGACTGAAGATCAAAGTGACACAATGCTTTTTGTTGAGGTGAAATTCACATAACATAAATTAGCTATTTTAAAGTGTACAACTCAGTGATACTTAGCACATACAAAGTATTGTACCAATATCACTTTTATATAGTTCCAAATCATTTTCATTCTCCCCATATTCATTAAGCAATAAAAGCAAAATAATTATTAATAGCCAAAAGTGTCTCAAGTTTTCTTCAAATTTGGAATGGATAAATTCAATAGGGTTTAATCATTCTATATAATAGTATACAAAATCAAGTGATCAAGCACAGCTACAGCTGCTATGTGAACAGGAGTACTAAATTTGTATTCAAAATGCTCTGCAAAAGAAGTCAGATATAAAATAATATATGTTGTTCCATTATTAAAAATTTAAATAGCAACCCAATTAGTCTCATGGTGACAGAAGTGAGAAGACTGGTTACTGTAGGATGGTGGGGGAAGGAATGATGCCTGTAGGGACCATAAGGCAGGCTTTCATGCTCCTGGAAATATTCTATAATTCAATTTGTCAAAAGACTGGCTCAATAAATGTGTTAACTTTGTAAAAATTCATCAAGCTCTATCATTTAAAGTTGTGCATATTAATTTAAATGGGTTTATTCTGCTGTTTTCTGTTATGATTTTAAATTAAGACTTGTTTGTTCATTTTTTCTACAGCAGTTTTAGGTTCACAGCAAAATTGAGATGAAGATATGGAAATTTCCCATATAATCCGTATCTCCACACATGCATAACCTCTTCCATTATCAATAGAGTACAACCAATAAAGTTGTACATTTGTTACAATTGCTAAACCTTCACTGGAGGTCCTTAGTTTATATTATGGTGCACTCTTGATGTTGTACATTTTTTGGTTTGGACAAATGTATAATGACATGTAGCCATCATTATGATAGTGTACAGAGTATTTTTATTTCCCCCAAAATCCTCCATGCTTTGCCTATTCATCCTTCCTCCCTTCCCCCAACCATTTATCATTTACTATCCCTATAATTGGACTATCTCCATGAATTTTCCAGAACAGTCCTGTATCAGATATATATTTTGCAAATATTTTCTCTTACTCTGTGGCTTATCTTCTAATTGTCTTGCCATTTTCTTTTACAGATTAGAAATTCTATTTTTAATGAAATCCATCTTATCAAATATTTCTTTCATGGATCGTACCTTGGTGGTATATGTAAAAAGTCATCACTATACTCAATGTCATCCAAGTTTTCTCTACATTATTTTCTGGGACTTTTATAGTCTTGGGTATTACATTTAAGTCTGTCATCTGTTTTGAGTTAAAGTTTGTGAAGAGTGTAAAATCTGCGTCTAGATTCATTTTTTGCTTGTGGATGTCCAGTTGTTCCAGGACCATTTGCTTAAGCTTCACCGGATTGTCTTTTTTTCCTTTGTCAAAGATCACTTGACTACATTTATGTTCATCTCTTTGAGATCACTCTTCTGTTCCATTGATCTGTTTGTCTACTCTTTCACCAATATCACCTGCCTTGATTACTGTAGCTTCATGGTAGTCTTGAAGTCAGGTGGTGTCTTCCCCCAACTTTTCTTCTTAATATCTGATGGGATTTTCTGGGTTACCTTTCTTTTCATAACACAGTATCTCCAAAATATTAGTTAAGAAGACCACAGTATTGACCAGAATAGCTTAAGATGGTGAATGATTACTTTGAAAATTGTTGGGGTGCCTGGGTGGCTCATTCAGGTAAGTGTCTGACTTTGGCTCAGATCATGATCTCAGGGTGCTGGGATCAAGCCTTGGGTCTGCTTGTTCCTCTCCCTCTCCTTCTGCACCTCTCCCTGCCCGTGGTCTCTCTGTCTCTATCTCAAATAAATAAATAAATCTTAAAAAAATGAAAAAACTATTAACACAGAAAGGGAAGATTCTGAATCAAAGTTTGAGTTACAGAGTGGTTATATCAGCAATTTGAAATTTGAGTGAGGAAACTCAGGTTCAATAAGGAAGAAATATTTCATGAATGCTTAATTTGGAGAACTGTCATAAATTAAAATGGACATTATAAAAAACTGTCAAATGACTCAGTGTTCAAGAGTACATAATACTGCCACACAGCCTAAACAGAAGATTTATTTTTATAGAAATGCTGAGGGAAGAATGTAAGAGCTAAGATACATTGATTAATTGATAGGAAAGAAGAAAACAACAATGTATGATAATCTTCTAAAGGTTTTATTTATAAATGATAAATGTGAATATTATGAATATTTGTTGGTACCTCAAGCTGGAACTTAAAATAAAGGAGACAAATTACTTTGAAAGTGGAAGCTGATGGACTTAATAAAGAAGAAGATATGTCAGATAAAAGAAAGTAATTTGTGCAGTATGTGGAGCACTCAAACCTGCACCTGGCATATAGAGAGAATTCAATAAGTATGAGCTGCTACAATAATGGGAAAAATAATCATAAGAAAGAAGAAAATGGGGTGAGGAGGAGGGTGGGATTGAGATGGGAGAAAAATAATATAAAAAGGGACAAAAGAAAGAAAAAATAGCATTAACTATGAATATTGCCATTTAAATTCAATTTTCATCTAACCATCATTCATCATGTTGCATGCCACTTTTTAATGTTTTATGTTTAATGTTTTATAGTGATAGTCACTGTCATTGTATCTTATTTTCATGTGTGTGTTTAAAATGTTTAAAAACTAACATGAAGACCAGTTTATTTATTATGAAGTTTATTATATCCCATTAAAAGATCATTATCATAAGCTTTTTATGTAAGTACAGTTTTGTGCACATTTAATTTTTACTAAGTTGTAAAATCTGTGCAGATGAGAAAAAGGGGAGAGAGTGTGCATTTGATAAACATTTCACAGAGAAGGTGATGTTAGAGATGATATATGGAAGAATAAGATATGGCATGAGAATCTTTGCTGAATAACTCCAGGAGTACCATTACATTTATGAATAGTGATCTTTTGGAGTTGTGCACTGCTGTGGCCTATCTGAAATTCAACTTCTCTTACTTTTGGGGGGGTGTGGTGGGGAGGCTTGCCCCTTTTAATTTTTCTTACTATTAATACATTTTATTGAGATATGCTTTACAAACAATAAAATGTATCCATTTCAAGTACACATTTCAATATAAGCAATGCACTTTGTTAAATTCATGCAACCATGTAACTACCAGCAGGGCACCACATGGAAGTTTCTTCTCTTAAACAGTGTTCTTTTTGGTCAGTGTCTCTGCACCGACTTCTCTGCCTCCATCTCCAGCAAGTCATTGATCATCTTTCTGACAGAATCCAGCCATTTAAAAATCATATTGAAAAATCACAGAAACTATTTTGCTCTTAAGAAAGGTAAAAATGTTAATTGATTCTTACATTTGAGAAAATGTCATACACATGCAATCAAACTCTGAAATACCAGGTTAGTTGACATAATTAGATGTCATGACATATGCATGTCATGGCAAAAAATATGGGTAAAGATATGACTTCCAATGGGATTTTTATAAAATTCTCTCTTCTTTCTTTTCATTGCTTTTGTTTCTCTAATGTCTTTCTCCTCCCTCTCTCTCTCTCTTTTTTAAAGATTTATTTATTTGAGTGTGTGTATGTGTGTGTGTTTGTGCAAGTGTGGGGAGGGGCAGAAGGAGAGAGAGAGAGAGAATTTCCAACTTCCTGCTGAGCCCTATGTGGGTTCCACCTCAGAACCCTGAGATCATGACCTGAGCTGAAACCAAGAATCCGATGCTTATCCAACTAACCCACCTAGGCACCCCTTTCTCCTCCCTCTTTTGTGTTTATTTTTGACATTTAAAAAGATTTATTTTTTCCCTAGATAACTATCGAGGGAGACTGTAAGTCTACCCAAACAATAGAAGTTACAATAAGATCAGATTCTGGTCAATCCACAGGCTTCTTACTGAAAGCAATTCTGTTAAAATTTGTCTCTTTTTTAAAATACAACTGATGTTTATGCATGTAATGATTTTAATTAGTAGTAAATAGTAATGTTTAAGCTTTTATAAGTTATTGACACACCTTTTGTTACTTTAAGTTATTGCCAAGGTATTTCTGGTCATCGTTTTTTACTCAAAGTGCTCATCATAATCATCAGTTATATAAACAGAATTCTGTTCATTTAGAAAAAGGGCACTGTTTTGCCATAGGGCCAGTATCCTACAATAGTTATTCTCTTTGGCATTATTCATCTTTTATTCATTTCATATCATTATATTTCAAAATTTTCTTTTATGGAAAACACTACTGATGCATGACCAAAACTCATCTTGCTATCAGTGTTTGATGTGATAATAAGTATTTAGATTATAACATATTTTATATGTTCACGTATAATGCTTCCATTGACAATGTATAAAGGTCTATTCTAGGCACCTCACCTTCATTATCTTATGGTCTCTTCACAGTCAGGAATTTGAGTGTTACCATCTCCTTTCATAGATGAGGAAAAGGAGGCATGGCACCAATAAATAACTTTCCAAAAATGAGATATATTCAGGCCTATTTCTATATCACAGTGATACCCACATTTTCCCCAAACATGATTAATCACATCCATAAATATCAGAAGTATGGGATACATGATTAACGTAAGCCCTGATGGCAATTTTCATCCTATTATATAACAGTAGATAGTATAGAAAACAATACATAGAATTCATATTACTAATATGAGGAAAAAAGCAGTAAGATAATATATATGGTAAGATACTGTTGTTTCATTTGTTTTCTGTTAAAACACTGATTTTGTAAATCTATACAAAAAAGCAGGTTTATTTCTTTAAGTCAGAACCTCAAGAAGTTTCATAAACCAGAAAATAGGAAATGAATACAGAATAATATCTGTGCTATAATGGTATATTATTTTAAGAAAATAAATGTATTATTTCTCTTGACAATGTCATCTGAAGCAACCTTCTAGGGATAGGTAATTATTCAAATGGTTATTTTCCTACTGGAATATTTTAACCTTAGCTTCCATATGATTTATTTTCATTATCAGGATAAAATGTAATATTGCCTTAGCACTACATTTCCACAAATATTTCAAATCTGTTCTTTAGAACATATATCATAATTATTTAATTACATCTTTATATATGTATATGCTGAGTATATATATAATATATATACACACAAATACATGTAAAAAGTTATACTGAAGCATATCCAGAAAAGTACAAACTCTTATGTGAATAACTCAGTGAATTTTCACAGTGAACATATCCCATATGTAAATATAACCTTAACAGAAAGAAAATATTACTGATATCTCAGGAAACTATTTTGTGCCTCTTCCTAGTCATTATCCTCAATTAACCCCAATAATAATAAGTAGTAAACTGACATCTATTATCATAAGTTAGTTTTGACCATTTTTGAAGATAATATAAATGGGATTGTATAAAATACATTATTTGTGTATAATATCTTTTCTCAACATAATGCTTAAGAGGCTCACCTGTATTATGTATAACAACAGTTTTTACTTTTCATTGATGTATTTTATCATGTTCTGTTAATATTCCAAAATGTATTTTACTGCTGGACATTTTGATAGTTTTTAGTTTTTGGCTATTGCTGATGGACTTTGGAAGTTTCCAGATTTTCAGTTCTGGGTCTGAGTAGGTGCAGATTTACCTCAATTTGCCCATACTTTTCCAGAAACACCTCTGTTAGGTTTTGATCACTTGGACGAGAATTTCTGAACATCTGCACTGTTTACAACACCGCCAGGGTGGTATGGGAGCAGAAGTGTTGACTGAAGAAGGGATAGTTGCTTATGCAGAAACTGTAACAATTTCAGGAACACATTTTGATGCCATATGTATATGCCATGATGCAAAAAACCCAGGAGTGTAGTTGTTGGATCATAGGGTAAGAATATTTTCAGCTTCAGTATATACTACCGGTTTTTCAAAGTCCTAGTGCCAATTTGCTGCACTTTAAACATATAAGAGTTCCACTTTCTCTGCATTATCCCCAAAATATTGAAATAATATTTTAGATATTTTACTCAATATGGTGAGCATGCATTTCTCTGATAAGAAATAATGTTGAGCACTCTTTCATATGGTATTGGCCATTTGGATATCCTCTTTTGTGAAGTGCCTACAAATACTTTTGACTTGAAGCACTAGATTGATAATCATGTTCTAATTAATTTTAGGAGTTTTATTTATAAGTTTATTATAAACATTATCATCTCAGTAAAATTGACATAAATTGAACTGCACATATTTAAAGTATACAATTTTATTACTTTTGACGTATACATACATTCATGAAATAATTGAGCTAATCAGGGTAATGAACTCATCTTTTATCCACAAGAGTTTCCTTATAACCCTTGGCTGTCCCTCATACCAGTTCAACCACCCCCTTTTTTAGTCTCCAGGCAACAACTGATCTCCTTTATGTCACCATAAATTAGTTTGCATTTTTGGAATTTTATATATGAGTGAAATCAAACAGTATGTACTCATGTTGTATAGCTTCTTTCAATAAGTATTATTACTTCAAGATTCATCTGTATCATTGTATAATCAGTAGATCATTGCTATTGGGGATTTTTTTAATGGGTATAGAGTTTCAGTTTTGCGAGATGAAAACATTCTGAAGCTGGAGGCAGAATAATGTGAATATACTTAACACTGCAGAACTGTACACTCAGAAATAGCTAAGATGGTAAGCTTTATGTTATACATTTTTAATTGATAAAAAATAAAATTAAAAAACCCCTTTGCTTTTTAGCTTAAATGGCAAATTTTACTAAAATAAGAGCCTGGAAAAAGATGAGATTTGCAAAGCCATGGCAGAATCAATTGCTCTGTTTCTGTCATGTTTGAATTTTAAAATGGCTGTTAGAGAGCCAAGAATTGAGATCAGTAAGCCGGTGGAGTATCCCTCTTGGAGAACACTGCAGAGGTCAGGCTGTAGTTGTATACTTGGTGGTCAAAAGGATAGATATTACTTAAAGCCATAGATTTGGATAAGAACGTCTACAGGGAACATAAATTTGAGAAGAGAAAGGAGTCCAGGACAAATCCAATCATTATACAGACAGAAGAGAAACCAGTGAATGAACCTGGCAATGGAAGGGTCTGCTG
Source organism: Mellivora capensis (assembly GCA_004024625.1). Taxonomy (NCBI): domain Eukaryota; kingdom Metazoa; phylum Chordata; class Mammalia; order Carnivora; family Mustelidae; genus Mellivora; species Mellivora capensis. The sequence goes on from PISX010020103.1 coordinate 18,312, forward strand.
GTTAGGGAAATATCATGAGAAGGTGGCATCATGAAAGCCAAAGGAAGGATATGTTTCAAGAAGGAATTAGTTAACTGAGTTGACACCACTGATGGATTGGGTAAGATGGGATTTATTTTAATGGCTTGATATACCCTCTATGAGATGTAGTTGTGAAGGAATTGGAAAGTGAGAAAGTAGAACTTTTTAAATCTTTTTCAATAAAGAAATAGGGTAATAAGAGGAAATAAGTGGTGGTAGTGGGAAGGTTTTATCTTTAAATACAGGAAAATATTAAAGCAGAATTTTAAACTTCAGAGAATGATTCAGTAAGAGGGAGTAATCTGATGTGAATGAGAGGAATTAGTACAAAAAAGTTCCCTGAACATCTGAAAAAGTTCATGGGTAAAGTTCAAAGGCATTTGGTAGATAGTTGGGGCAGTCTGGATGAGTTGGAAACTCCTATACGGTGATTACTATTTTCTCAGGGAAGAAAATGTAAAGCAATCCCATCCATTGTAATGAGAAAGATTGAAAATAACAAGAGAAGATTTTTATCTTGTGCACCACTAATCCTAAGAACTTAACAAAGTATATACGACCTATATACTTGATAGGTCATTCTTAAGTTTTAAAAAATGTTTAAAAGAAAATCATAAAAAAAATTCTTTTTGAAGTTCATTTGCAAATCATTTCCAAAATCATTGTGCACAGAGTCATCTTGGTTAGGTTCCTCAATGTATCACAGTTGCAATCACATGATAATTCTTTAAATATTTGTTCCCATTTCCAATAAGCAAGCTAATTCACATAAACTTTTTTTTAAAGATTTTATTTATTTATTTGACAAAGATGGAGATCACAAGTAGGCAGAGAGGCAGGCAGAGAGAGACGGGGAAGCAGGCTCCCCACCCAGCAGAGAGCCCAACGCGGGGCTAGATCCCAGGACCCCGAAATCATGACCTGAGCTGAAGGCAGAGGCTTAACCCACTGAGCCATCCAGGCTCCCCTCACACAAACTTTTTTTTTAATCTTAGATATATTGCTTTTGAAGCAATAGTTTTAAGACATAGTTGAACAGCATCAGAAGGCACTACCTTAAGAATTTACTGTTGTAATTTATCAAATTACTCCTTCCTGAGCCTTATTTTTCTCATGTGTAAAATGGAGAATAGTAATGCCCTCTTCACAATTCTGAAAGAAAGAATTAAATGAAATGTTAATGGTAAGTTTTATAAAGGCAAATGTTATATTAAGCTAGTAGTTCACTGATACAAACCTTAAAGAGAACAGTATATAGGGCGTCTTCCTCCACACCCTGCATCTGTAAGTAGCATAATGAGAACATTAGTCATCTGTGTTCAAAGAGTAGTATATATCTGTCTGTAGTGATCTGAAATAATCAAAATCTTTAAATGGTACTGATATCTACAAATACGAGTAAGTGATGTTCAGCATTCGCACTTTTAGCTTCCTTTGATTTAAAGATGCTACTTAATGAGACTCAGCAATACACAGAGTTTTACCCTTGTAGGGCATCTAAAATTTTACTGGCTTCTAGGAGACATATCTTACAAATTGTCATGATTTGTCATTTTTAGGGATTGATATAATCATGATTTATATATTCCTAGACTGCTTCGTTATACTTGTTTAATTTGTATAATGAAAAATAAACTATCAATTATAAAAATGCAAACCCATTCCAGAACCCTTCTACACAGTTAATTCATCTTTTTTTTTTTTTTTTAATGGTGGCATTGCTGATAACCAGGCTTTACACACATGGGAAGAAAGGCAAAGATTATGCTCTTGTAGCTGTAAGATCAACATATTGCTGAAATGGTTATAAGAAGTAGTATAATTTGAGTGTGCATTTTTCATTGAGGCTTACTTTTTTGATCTAGTGTTCACATTTTTCTTGGTAGTAGTAATATGCCACTCATAATCATTTAATGCTCTCATAAAAATTGAATGTTTAAAAATAAGGAAAAAGCCCAGATTGTGTGACTCCTTCATTGGTCCCATAAAAATTAAAAAGATTATAATTGAGTCTGGACGCCTTTGAAGGTTTGGGCAAAGGAACAGTGGAATATTTAACATGACTTAAAATGCAGCACAGTTGGTCTCAGACTCTAGGGCATATTGTAGGCATTATTGATGTGGCTTCTGTGCAAAGTAGAGATGTGGAATGTTCACTTGACTTTTATCAAATAGTTAATGAAAGAGACTTAAAAATACTGGTATCTCATTCACATGTAAATAATGGGCCACATATTGTCAACTTTAAAAATAAAGATATACGGATGCCAAGTAAATCTATCAGACAACGTCATCTTGGTTTATTTACTTTGTCAAGTCTGAACCATACTTTCAAAACCCAAAGGTCTTGACATGGCAGTAGAGCGGACACTGATATTCATGGTTTCTTTAATGATATTAATCTCAGCATTGAATAGAGAAAACCAAACAGCAAGATTTGAAAGTAGAAATGTAATTGGCCTGTTTGGAAAAAGTCCACTAGGGTAACAGTGACTAGATTCAACATGCAAGTGCCATCATGATGAATGTTTACAACACTTTTTTGAGAGCCAATTATACTGTTTTTCATGTGTGTGTGTGTGTGTGCAGGGACTGGAGATCAGCCAGATCAGTTGTATGCACAAAGCCGCTTTGGATCTGTCTTTTCAAACAAGAGCTGCGGAAAACGTTATAGCAAGGTTGATGCTTTATTCCACTCTGGTAAGAGATGCTTTCTTTTTCTTTGTTATGGTGAAAGTTTGATAAGAAATCCTTTTACACCATAATGTGGTCAGGGAGAAGAGAAGCTGTTCTATATTATAAGTCATAAAATGTTTTCCTTTCTTTTGAACTTCTCTTTTTTTTAGAATGCTTTTTGCCTGTATGTTATAGCAAACTGAATATATAAAACTGAAACACTGAGTCATATTGTACGTGTTAAATTTGTATTTGAGGTAGGAGAGTCTTAAACTACTTCTACTGTTCAATGAAATGTGGTTATTTCACATTTTATGCTGTTGATTGCCTGGTCAGGACAAAGAGGGGAAAGCCAGTATTTTTTTGATACCATGGTTGAGAGTGAATCCGTGTTTTTAACTTTTCCCCCGACAAATGATATTATTAATGTCCAGCAGCTCACCACCATAAAGCTTCAAGAACCCAACCAAATTTGGCCTTTGGGTTTATTTGCAGATATTTCTGATCACCCTAACCTTTCAATTTAAAAATTGGAAAATCTGGAGATAGTACTCTGGATGAGTTTGTATATTGCTTTGTCACTTTAGTTCTAAATCATATAACTGTACACACATAAAAAAATATATGATTTTGTTTGTCATATACATTTCTTTGACCTGTAACGTGCCTAAGTATTTCCACAAAAATTTCTACACGTTATAAACTCTATCTGAATTCTTACCTGTCTAAAATGACAAGAAATATATACACATACACATAACTATGTACAAATATTTGGCATGTATACAATTCATTTTAGAAAATGGCAGATATACACATTATAGCAATGTAATCCCTAGAGAAGCTTATAATTTGAGGTTTGCATTTATATAACTCTTAATTTTCTTGGTAAAACATTTGTTCAGAAAACAATGATATAAATATTGAAAAGACTTTAAAGCCAATCAGCTTCATTTAAAGCTAAGTCTATTTTTAAGTGGACTAGACCATACTTTCTTTTTTTAGTAGTTCAATTACATGTGTATGTATGTATATATATATATATATATATATATATATATATATATGAAATTTTATTCCAAATATTTTTATGGCTTTACCTCAGAGTAGCATTTCCGGCTTCAAAGGTATAAGCAGCTGGCAATGTCAGTCTGATATGTCACTAATAAATATTCATACTCATTTGATCATTTAATAAGTATTTATTGACTATCTTGCTAAATGTTCAACAAAAGTAAATCTGTGATTTATAAAGGAAATGGAACATATGATATCTGTACAGACTTAATGATGATTCAACAAATGTACTTGAAAATAACTAATTTATATTACAGTTTGGGCTAAAGACAAACAGGTAAAAGTATTTCACAGACAGGAACAATCAGGGACAACAACAAATGCAATGAGAGTTAATTTTTCAGATTTAAAAATAATTCTGCCCTTTAATGCATGAGAACTATAAAGAACTGTAAAGAACTGTAGCAATACCATTTTTCCCCTTTTACCTTCTTTAAATTATGTGTGCATTTAATACAACTCATTTTAAGTACTTCAGCTGTGCTTATTATACTGAAAGAAATATAATGATAGGCCTGTCCCCCCAAAAAGAGATTTTAGTTTTTTGGTTTTTTTTCTCAAGATTTTGTTTATTTGACAGCCAGAGATAGCTAGAGAGGGAACATAAGCAGGGCGAGCAGGAGAGAGAAAAGCAGGCTTCCCACTGAGCAGAGAGCCAGATGTGGGGCTGGATCCCAGGATCCTGGGATCATGACCTGAGCTGAAGGCAGATGCTTAACAACTGAGCCACCCAGGTGCCAAGAGATTCTAGTTTAAAGGAAACTGGAGCAAGAAAATAGTAATAGTAATAGTAATAAATAAATACCAATTATATCACAAAAAGTCCATAGAATAAGAGAAAAAGAAAGAAAGAAAAAAAGAAAGAAAGAAAGAGACAGTCAGTCAACGTTCTATGATTTCTGCCCTCTTAAAGAGTGTGCCTTGCCCAATAGCAAAATACCCCAATTCTCTGACTTTTGTATCTTTCCCAGATTTTTGAAGTAAATCTCAGATATACAAAAATATCCTTGTAGGACATGGGGTGCCTGGGTGGCTCAGTCAGTTAAGCATCTGCTTTCAGCTTAGGTAATGATCCCAGAGTCCTGGATCGAGCCCATCAGGTTCCCTGCTCAGAAGGGAGTCTGCTTCTCCCTCTGCCTCTATCCTTCAGCACAACTCATGCTGTCTTTCTCTCAATTAAATAATTAAAATCTTTTTAAATAATATCCTTGTAAGACAACAACCACATTTAATGGAGTATGTATCACCATTTCTGTTATTATCTTTGTTGTTAGAAACTACAATTGTTATTTCATACACACACACACACACACATACACACACCCTATTTAGAAGACAGGAATGAAAAGTAGATATAGCCTCTCTACCCCCTGATGAGTATGGCACAGCAGGATCTCCCAGAATATTTTACTTTGAAGCCTTTACTTTTACTATTCATACCCAAGAACACTGCTATTTCTTTTGTCTCCTATGCCAGTTCCATCTGTCTTTTATGGCTCAGAGTAGAGGCCATTTTATATCATCCTATCTTCCCAACAAACCTCATGCCCACTCTGGGTAAAACTATTCCATCTTGGAACATTCTTATTTTTATCATTCTGGAGGAAACTGAAGTTTATGAACAGCAGGCAAATTCAGTGCTTTGTAATCTTGAAGACAATGGGACACCTTTGTTACATATTCTCTCCTTCCAGACATTGTTTGAAAAGTCAGCTTTTTAGAATATTATATTTTTAGAAAAGTATTTTTTGTTTTTTACATTTCCCTTGCTTTCTTTGCTCTCCTGTTTTTTTTTTGTTTTTGTTTTTGTTTTTACAGTTGATAATCTTGTACTTCATTTCATTGAGGAAAAAAAATCATCTAGCAGGTTCCCCCACATTCTTGTGCCTCTAAATATAAATATCTAAATCTAAATCTAAAATCTGCATCCATTTCTCTTTTCTTTAAACCTTTTATAGTGAGGAAGAACCCAAACTTTCATCAGTGTTCGACCTTTCCTTTACTTCTGACTTCTCAGCTATGCACTTCACTCGGTAAAACTTTCATTCCTGATCTTCAATTCTGTTTTCTTTGTAAAACCCTTCTCTTTGGAAGTCTTCACGTTCACCATACATATTTACTCTTCCATGGCTGAGATAGCACATTCCCCTTTAGATGTCATCCTTGTTTCTACTCAAAGACTTTTTTTTTTCTTTACCCAGGCACCATTTTCATGACTGTATCTTCAGTTCTCTCCAATCTTTCTCTAACTTCCTGTGTCTTCCAGACTTTCTCAGGTAGCCACTTGGCTCTTGTTAATAAATTCACTGGACACTGTTCAGTTCTCATCTTGACTTCCCATCAATATTGAAAGGTTGACTATTAAATCCTTTTTGAAACATTTTTCACTTTAATTCTCCAGTATCACCTTCTCACAAATTTGTTTTGTTTGTTTGATTTTCCTATTTTTTTGTAGTTTATTTTCTTTCTCTTTCTCTTCTATTGGACCACATATTTAAGAGTTCCTCATAACTCGGTCATGGGCTTAATATTCCTCTCTCTCTTATGCATATCTCTAGCTAGCTAGCTATCCTCTCTCATCTATTTATCTATCTTCTATCTATCTGTTTCACTTCCTTCCTCTCTTTTTCCATGGTCTTCATCACTACAGATGGTATCCACACTGGTGATGAGCATAGATTACATATAGAGGTATTGAATCACTATGTTGTGCACCTGAAATTAATTGAAACATCGTGTAACAACTTTCCATCAATATAAATAAATGAACATAAAAATAAATATCAGAAATCTTACAGTGAAATGTACCAATAGCTAGGTGCATCTTTTGATAAAATGAGGAAACACTTGAAAGGCATGTTAGATTTTGGATCAATCAATAAAAATACCTTCTACCATACCATTGTTTGATTAGGTTTTACCATGTTTCTCTTTTACTACTGAATGGCACTATGTATTATTGAATTTCAAATTCACTATTTCTTTAAATATGCAAATTAATGGGAACAAAGAAAGGGAAAAGTATATGCAAGTGTAGAATAAACAGATCTTGTTACTCAGGTATTCAGACCTTTTAACAAATTTAGTAATAAACAGTGGGAGTCAACATATTGCATGCGCAATAACATGCTGACAGAAATATTACAAATACTAATATAGTTGTCTTTATTTTGAGATCTGTGGTATTTGAACAAAGATTCATAATGGACAGATTTTTTTCATAATGGACAGCTTTTAATCAAATTGAGAAGAAATGTCTGAGAAAGAGGTATAGATGTGAAAGTTACAGCAGTCAGTTTCTTTAGGGTTACAATAAATGAAGTAAAAGAAATTGCCTCCACCATTCTTGTGGAGAATATATTTCACATTAGAAATCACTTAAAAGAAAGTATCACTTTTATTGAGGAATATTAATGATTATAGAGTGGACCACTCCAGGCAGTGTTTGAACCTTTGTATAGGATAAAAAAAAAATTGCAGAGAAAGAAGATGAGATAATGCAGAAATAATGAGAAATTATTATGAGAGAGAGGAAATTATTATGAGAGAAAGGAGAATGACTTGCAACTAATACCTAATACAACTTATTTTAAAATAGTGAGAATTTCAACAATGGAAATAAAATGTCAAAGAATGAATGGTCAGATGCAGGTTAGAAGAGAGGAAGAGGAATACATAGAACACAGGGCTAAATCTGTCTTTAGAAGAAAATTTAAAAAAATTATACAATTTTGGGACGCCTGGGTGGTTCAGTCAGTTAGGCGACTGCCTTCGGCTCAGGTCATGATCCCAGCGTCCTGGGATCGAGTCCCACATCGGGCTCCTTGCTCGGCAGGGAGCCTGCTTCTCCCTCTGCCTCTGCCTGCCTCTCTGCCTGCCTGTGCTTGCTCTCTCTCTCTCTCTGACAAATAAATAAATAATAAAAAATTATGCAATTTTAATCATAAATCCATAAAAGGTTAATATATTTAAAATGTGTATCTATCTATAAAATACAATTTGATTAATAAATTAAAAATTTATAAATTAAAAATCTCTATAATAGGCATGCTTCATTTTAATTCTAATTGATTTTTCTAGGCATACCATTTCTATTAATTCAAATATATGATAAGTCCAGCAGAATTACTTGTTTTATATCTATACATATAAAGTTTTTTCTTTATATATATAATGATTTTTATATATTTATTATATATATATGTTTTATATATATATATACACACATATGTGTATACATAAAGTTTTTTTCTTACATTTCTTTCAAAGGTGGTTAGCCTTATATAATAAATTCTTAACAAACAAATTTATTTATTTGTGACCCACTGGTAGATAAATTAAGAAGTATGTTAGTTGTAATAATAGCACTTTTTATAGATTCAGGTGAACACTACTGAAGAAAATATAGCATAACTGATCTCTGTTCAAATGAGCTAAGCTGGATCCTGGAGGTGAAGGGAGATAATATAATTTTTCTAGAAATACCTCAGATACCAGGGAATATAAGATGATTTCACTCGAACAGCTATAAGCTAACAAGTGATTTCCAAACATGTATAAGTAAATATAGTTTTAATTTTTTTAAAAGCACTAGCACCACCCCAAATATGTATATATATGTATGTGTGTATTATGTTTTGTTACATAGGATATATACTATATGTATGTATATGCTTAATAGAGAGAGAGGAAGAGAAGGGAGAGAGGAGCTTGACATAATCATATAGAGAATAACAACTTAGGCCCAAGAAATAAAAATAGTATAAGAAGCACTTTCATTGACAGATCTCATTGCAAAATATCATCATGTTATTTAAATATATTTAGATTAGATAACCCTTTAACAAATTGCAACTCATTGTATTGTTTTTTTCGAGTTTCCATAGACTTTTTAAATATTTTAGCTTTTTCCATATAAACTATCACATAAGACTTAATTTCTTTATCTGAAAATAATAGATGTATCAGCCTTTTATATATAATGAAATACTGTGGAAATATCCGCAGACTAGGTATAGAAAGTAAGTTCCTCAACTGGATAAATAACATCTACCAAAAAAAAAAAATCTACAGGTAACTTTCTACTTAATGGTGAGGAACTACAAACTTTCTGGTTAAGATCTAGAAAAGCAAGAGTCTCCCCTCTCACAACTTCTCAACATCATATGGGAAGTTCTGACCACTACAATAAAACAAGAAAAAAAAAAGGTATATGTATTGGGAAGTAAGATGCAAAATTGTCTTTGTAGAAGACATGATTGTCTTTATAGTAAATCCAAAGAAATTGGATATAAGATCCTCAGAACTAAGAAGCAATTGTAGCCAGGTTGCAGGATATAAGATTAGTGTAAAGAAGTCAATCAATTTCCTATATACCAGCAATGAACAAATGGACTTTGAAATTAACAACCAATCTACCAGACCCTTGATCTTGGACTCCCAGCCTCTAGATCTGTGAGAAATAAATTTTTGGTTTTTACGGGCCACTCAGTCTATGGGTTTTTGTTATAGCTGTTTGAATAAGACTGTTATTCAAACATACAAATAATTCTTAAAACTCAATAGTAAGAAAAGTAAGATCCTGGTAAAAAATGGGCAAAAGGACTAAACACCTTATCAAAGAAGATTCACAAGTGGCAAAGAAGCATATGAAAAGTAGTTGGAATAGAAAAGAAAGAGAAGTTAGTGACATTAGAAATTATAAGGGGGTTAAAAATTAAAAGAAGATAACATGACATGCCTATTAAAATGGCAAAAATCTAGAACACAGACAACACCAAATATTGGTGAGGATATAGAACAACACAAATTCTCATTATCAATGGGAATGTAAAATGGTACAGTAACTTTGGAAGATGTTGGTAAATTCTTATAAAATTAAACATAATCTTTCCATATCATATGATCCAGCAGTCATGTTTTTTGTACTTAAACAAAAGAGATGAAAACTTATGTTTATACAAAACCAATACACAGATGTTTATAACAGCTTTATTTATAATTTCTGAAGTTTGGATGCAACCAAAATGTCTTTCATTAGGAGGTGGATAAGTACACTGTGCTACAGCTGAACAATGAGATATTATTCATATCTAAAAAGAAATGAGCTATCAAGCCATAAAATGATATGGAGGGAAGTTCAATGCACATGACTAAGTGAAAGAAGCCAATAGGAAAAGATTACATACTGAATGATTCCAACTAGATTCTTGGGAAGGAAAAACTATGGAGACAGTTAAAAGATCAGTGACTGCCAGGAGTTAGGAGGAAGGAATGAGTAGGCGGAGCACAAGGATTTTTAAAGTAGTGAAACTATTCTGTATGTCACTGTAATGGTGAATAGATGTCATTTTACATTTGCTAAAACCCACAAAATACACAACAGGCAATAATAATGTGTCAGTGAATGTATATGGACTGTAATATATGTATCACTGGTGCCGGATATTGATAATGAGGAAAGCTGTGCATGTGAGGAGACAAAAGATATATGGAAACTCTCTGTACCTTCTGCTCAGTTTTGTTGTGAACCTAAAATTGGTCTAAGAAAAACATGTATTTACTAGGAAAAAAAATAGACGAGGGAAAATGTGAGGCAGCAAACCTAAGGCTTGGCTTTATTATAAATTTACCACATGGGTATCTTTGCTTATCCTAGAGGACACCAAAAATGCTTGCCATAAGATGTTTACTTTGCTGTTCTCTCTACCAAGAACATCATTCCCCCAGATATCCTCATGCATTACTCCCCCATTTTATATATTCACTTCAAATATTACCTCTTCCAGCTTTCCCCTCCTGTGGTCACTTCATATACTGTTACCACACTGGTTTGTTTTTTTTTTATATATATATATCACTTACAACTACTTGATATTTTATTTACTTATTTGCTTTATTTTTCTCTTCTAGAGTAAGAAAGACTAAGCTTAACACTGCATGGGAAGTGTGTGGTATCTTCAAGAAAAACGTTGTGGTTATACTAGACTGATTACTCTAGTTATTCTTTCTTTGAATGGTCTGTTCTGTAATTATAGTGACATATAAGGAACACGTAATATTGTTTACTTAACCATAAGACTTTATGGTTAACACACAATACACACTATATGACATTTACTTATGAAAGTAAAAAAAAGAAATTTGTTTTTTTATCAATTCACATAAATTTTGTGAGAAAATATATTATACATGACAAGAATGAATAAACGATCCTTCTGATATTTCATAGGGAAATTTTATTCATTCATTCCTTTCAGTTCTTCAGGAAGGCTAGTGATTAAGGCCACAAGGTCCACTGTTTGACAACTTTTGTTTTAATCCTGCCCACTCCTCCTTCTTATTGTTTGTGAATTTAGGAAAAAAAATATAAACTCTCCCATTAATATAATGAAGGTAACATTTCTAACACTATAAAATGATTCAGATTAAATGAGAAAATACATACATATCACTAATAAGAATGCCTAGCAATACTATTATGAATAGGTTAGTCATTACTATTTTAAGATATTTTGATACTGCAGATATCCCTTGACAATTGTCTTCACATGTGAATGGTCAAAAGGCAGCCACACTTTCTTCCACTTCTAGTATTTTTGTTAGGTGACCATTTTTGTTAGGTGACCATTGCATTAACCATTTTGCACTTCAGTTTTAATAACCATCATTCTCACTGTCAGTCTGTCCCTAAATATTGATATGTTCATTTTCTTTATCACATATGACTAACACCATGTTATATAATCAATACTAAGTCTACAACTTCTTGTTTTTAAAGTATCCCCTGATTTGTCTTTTCCATTGCCATTATTTTACCCTAATAAGTAACTTTGTAAAAATTTCTGATCTATATTGTTGAAAAGTCACTAATCTGTCCTTATGTGTTTGCCCATATCAAGGCATCCAACTTAACCACTAATCAATCACATGTACATCCTTAAAGAAATATCACTACCCACCCCCCATTTTGCAGTAATTTAAATGCAATAGGTTTGTAAGAGTCCTCCTAACTTTAACATTTGTAGCTTCTATCAAAGTATTTGTGGTTGATTCCTACAGTCAGTGTCATGTTGGAATATGTCATCTCTGTTCCACATATTTCAACTTCCTTTCAGTACCAGCAAGCTAGCTAGAATCTACCTTTTCTTCTTATGGTGTTGGCAGAAATGTGAAAGAATAAACCCAAGAACTTCTCAAGCCTCCCCAAGCTGCTACAAATAGTCAATAACACTGTATTGTCCAAACCAAGTAACATGACCAAATCCAAAGTCAAGAGGCCTAAAAGTATTTTCTGCCCATGATATGGGGGAGGGAGAAGATTATATTTTCAAAAAACAATCTAATTTACCCCTGCTATCTAAAGAAATGCTTAGAAATTCTATTATTATTATTTTATTGTTATAAAAGAAGCTATATCAATGATATCAAGATTATCACAATCTGGGGATACCTGGGTGGCTCAGTCAGTTAATTAAGCATCTGACTTCAGCTCAGGTCATGACCCTAGGGTCCTGGGATAGAGTCCCACACTGGGCTCCTTGCTCAGTGGGGAGTCTGCTTCTCCCTCTGCCCCTCCCCCTTTGCTCCTGCTCTCTCTCCCCCCCAAAAATAAATAAATAAAATCATTAAAAAAAAGATTATCACAATCAGAAAACTTCATGTGAAAAAAGAATCAATATTAATCTATTAGCTAGAATATAATTTTCAATTTTATGTTATAGTAATAATCACATAATCAGTGGAAAAACTTTGTCCACATATGTTACACATATTTTTTTCAGTTTCTTTACTTTTAATTCACATGAAGTATTTTTGAAGTATAGAAAATTAAATACTTTCTCCAAAACTAGTAATGTAATTTTATCAATTTAATTCAATTTTTGTTTTGTTTTAATGTACGGTTTTTGTTGTGTTTTAGACCTCATTGGAAAAGACTTTCCTAACTACAGCCAACTCCTTCAATTTTACTTCCACCAATCACAAATGATTGTGTGATTTCCCTGTAACACGTTAAGTTACTTTAAATTTATTTTGCTCAATTTTTTCAAGTGAAGACTAATTCATCTTCCAAGGATTTGATATTTCCTCATATTTTAAGCATATATCTTCTTCTATGAAATATATTTCACTTTCCAGATGTTAAGCATAGAATATAATTAATTGAGAAACAATCCTTTAGGAAAGAGAACATTATTAAAAGCCAGAACAATTTGTAAGATTATCCATGCATGCAGGGAGTTGCATATTTGCCTATATACAATTTTTAACTTTATTACAAAGTTAACCTATGGCTTTTTCTACTAACAAAACAATATTATTCTATAAACAATTTATTTATGTTTTTCTAAGCACATATGTTTTAATATTGGTATACTTTATTTTGAATTTTTAAAAAGTAATATAAAATAATAAATTACTTAAAAATTAAATGTTAAAGTAAAATCCCATATATATATAGATTTTATTTCACTCCAATTCATGGGATATATAATTTAATTCATGACCAAACTAGATTTAGGATTTTGAAAACATATTCATGAAAAATAATAGGATATGGAATTTGTTTTTAAGATTTTATTTATTTATTTGACAGAGATCACAAGTAGGCAGAGAGGCAGGGAGAGAGAGAGAGAGAGGAGGAAGCAGGCTCCCTGCTGAGCAGAGAGCCCGATATGGGGCTCGATCCCAGGAGCCTGGGATCATGACCTGAGCCAAAGGCAGAGGCTTTAACCCACTGAGCCACCCAGGCACCCCGGATATGGAATTTCAAAACCTGTATGCAACTATCTATCTATATCTCTATCTCTTTTAAGTGTAATGCATTTTGGAGCAATTTATCTTGGTTATCTCAAACTCTCATTCATATATTTATGAGTGTTTTTTCAGGCTATTCTTGATAGGAAAATAAATAATCTCATGTACTTACTATTCAACAGAATTTAAGATTACTGTCAACTTGGAATATTATTTACCACACACATACATATATATAAAATATCAGATTGATAAGCAGATATATGATAGGTAGATTATGGATGGATGGATGGATGGATGGATAAATACATAGATAGATAGATAGATGATAGGGGGATAAAAATATTTTATATTAGATATATTTTCGACAAAATGTCACTGAGTTCATGCCCTGAAAAGTAGATGACTATATGAAGAGCATTACCTCCTTCCTTGCTCCTCAGATTAGATTTACTGGTAAATATAAAGAATCAGAATTCTTCAGTGTCAGGATCTTGGTGATTAGTTCTTTACTGTGCCATGCTAATGGGACTTTCCAGCACTTTTTGTGAATGACCTGGCAACGGAACTGAGCCTTAACTGGCAGAGATTCTTTTCTGTTATGTGACCCAGGCCTGTTCTTTACAGGTGCATATTTAAGAACAAGGACATTAGAATCAGACAGCCTTAGTTCAAAAGCAAGTTCCATCACCTACTGGTTGTAAAACTTGAACAATTATGAGATTAAGAGTCACTTGTTGGGGAGGGTATGTGCTCTGGTTAGTGCTGTGAAGTGTGTAAACCTGGCGATTCACAGACATGTACCCCTGGGGATAAAAATTTGTTTATAAAAAATAAAAATTAATAAAACTTGAACAATTAATCTAACCTCTATCCTGCATTTCCTCATCTCTAACTTGGAAGTAATAACATCTATTTTATAGGATTAAATGAGATAATCTAGGTAAAGAATTCAGTCTTGAATTATATATAACACATGCATTTCCTATTTCTATAACCTGTTATAAAGTAATTTGTCACAGAGATATACTATATTAGCTTTTAAATATTCTATGTGAATGAAAAGTTTCACCTTTGGTGACATTTTAGAAAACATATGATGATCAGATATTTTATTTCCACCAATATAAATTGTTGGACAATTAAATGTGACTTGGGATATGAAAACTTCTCTTCCTGTATGTATAGAAGGGTCTGAACAAGTGCAAGTGCATGTGTGTGTGTGTGTGTGTGTGTGCAAAGAGCTGGGAGAACAACAAAAATATTTCCATAATCAAAAAGAATACTTCAGTCAGTCAAGTACAGGTTCTGTGATATTAAACACTGTATTTTTGAAGGGGCAAAAAATTAAAAGCAGAATATATATATTTTAAAATGTTAAAACATTTATAACTGTATTAATATAGCATTATAATGATACTGTATATAGTACTACCTACCTCTCCTGTAAATAGATAGTCAAAGTCAGGACTATAATTATGAAGTATATATCCATTTACAGTCCATAGCCTATCACAAAGAAATGTAGAATGAGAACATCAGAGTTATATGCTAAAGGAAGAAGGTGGCCTCTCTTTACAAAGCACAACCCTCTTCTTTCCTAAAAGTTTACAGAATAAATCTGTAAGAATAGTATCTTAAACCCTCGATTGCCTGTCTTTCTTCAATAACTCCTGCCCCTGTTAGCTGACAGTAACAAGGCATAGACTCATTAAATATGGACAGTTCCCTGCATAAAATTTATACCTCAATAAAGCTATTTTAAAAATAAGGTTGGACACTTGGATAGAACAATGGTGTAAGAAAGTCTACAGATGATTTTTGTTCTTTATTCATGAAATTTAACTGAGATGATATAGTTATTTAGCATAGCATCTGGTACTTTATAAATTATTAATAAATTAGAATTTTATTCTGATAATGTTTCCTCTTCTATTCTTCTTAATATCTACCAATAAGACTGCATGTTTCGGAGACACTGGATGAAGGAATGGCAATATAAGATTTTCCTTTTGTAAAAAGTGAAAACTAATACTAATTATCTAAGAACAGTGGTGAAATAGAAAATAACCAGAAAGTCATTGACTGTGATGGACTACATATTTTGAGTTTTTAGGGATAGGTGCCATAATATACTGCTTACCTAGATGAGTGTCTAATAGGTGGTGTCTATCTTTTATTGAGAAGATAGTTTTAATATAAAAGGTCCTCATAAGATATTTAAATGTTTGTATGCATTTACATAGCTTGCTTCTATTATGGAAAGAGGGGAAAGTTTTGCATTTTTATTTATCTGATTGAGATAAAATATATAAGAAGCATACCGTTGAACAAACTATATAGTCAATGATATAGGTGTTTATTATTATTGCTATCATTAATTTAATTAACAGTCTTTAAATTATGCAGAGACAGAAGTTCTCCCTATAATCAGAAGGAAGCTTTGTTATACAAATGCAAGTTTAATACCTATCCATTGACCTTGGAAAAACCCCAAGGTATTGGTGAAGTTATACGTATGTGATACTTCAATATTTTTATTAGAGAAGGTATCATTATGTAATTTTGTTCGTTGGTTGATGCAAAACACTCTATACCTTGGGGCAGAAGGGTGAGAGAATGGACCTGGTGCTGTCAGTACCACATTGTCAAATGCACATGTAATATGTAAAACAACTTTAAAAATACCAAGCCTGTACATATATTTCTCATTCTTAAATTATGAAGAAACTCTGCATACCATAATGTCCAGACCAAAAGAGTTGGAGACACTACTTTGCTGCCTTGGCTTAAATTCAGCTTCTATTACTAATAACTGTGTATCTTTGAAAAAGTTCCTTTATTTCTCTGTGCCTCACTTATACTCTATAAAATAGATACAATAATAGTACCTACTTTGCTGAGTTTTTATAATAATTAAAAGATTTAATAAACGTGTTCTTAGTGCCTGGCACAAGACATTAAACTCTATATGCATGTTTAATGACAATGATGCTCATGCCCAGCCATATTCAAAGATGTTTCAGGGACTGAGAAGTTACAGCCTAGAATATTAATCCATCTCAGTTCTGTCAAATTAGTTTGGGAAACCAATAAGAGAAGAAGTAAGTTGGATAAAACTGGTCATTGAATATAGAAATAATAATAACAACACTATAGTCCCAAACTCTCTTTAAAAATAAAGGAAAAGTGTGTACTGAATTTTGCTCCAAGCTAAAATGAGAACACTGTGCACAACATAAGAGAAGTTCTAACCAATTGGAGAGAGAATAGTACATTTCCGCTGATTGCTAGAGGAAAATATGGGCAGAACCTAAAGAGAAGGTTCTTAACCATAAGAAACACTATTGTTATTCTCCTTTTACAAATGTAGAAATAGAGGTTTTAAGGATAATATGTGGTAGAAATGGCTCTGGAACCCACTTTTTAAAAACTTAATCCAGTGTTCCTAACACTTATTTCTATTATATGTTTTATTATTATATATGGCAATTAACCAAAAAGTCTAAGCTGTGATTAGAGATATTTAATTGTTATGTCTTACATGCTAACAGAAATACTCAGGTCAATTTTCATGATTTGCTAATTTACACTATTAATTTTGATTTTTATATAACATGAGAGATGGTGGATAGTTTTATATCCAGAAAGCATAGGTCTACTTATTTTCCCTTTGCTCTGTATCTTTGATGCTCCTTCTCTAAACAGCTAGCTTGCATGGTGAATGGTTCTAAGTGGACACATACTTACCATGAAGGTCCACACATTGACTTTCTCAATATTGAGGAGGGAGAGAGTGCTAATCTCAATGTGAAGACTCATGCTAGTAATTTTCAATACATTTAGTGATGGATATTTTGTTTGTTTTTATAATTATTTTTATTTTTTATAAACATATAAAGTATTTTTATCCCCAGGGTACATGTCTGTGAATTGCCAGGTTTACACACTTTAGTGATGGATATTTTAATTCATAAAGATTTGCATTTCCCTGGGTTTTAGTCTTTTTTTAAATTTTTTTTTAATTTAAATTTTTTTTTATTTCATTTCTTTTCAGCGTAACAGAATTCATAGTTTTACAACACCCAGTGCTCCATGCAATGCGTGCCCTCGATAATACCCACCACCTGGCTCCCCCAACCTCCCACCCCCCGCCCCTTCAAAACCCTCAGGTGGTTTTTCAGAGTCCATAGTCTCTCATGGTTCATCTCCCCTGCAATTTACCTCAACTCCCTTCTCCTCTTCATCTCCCCATGTCCTCCGTGTTATTTGTTATGCTCCGCAAATAAATGAAACCATATGATAATTGACTCTCTCTGCTTGACTTATTTCACTCAGCATAATCTCTTCCAGTCCCGTCCATGTTGCTACAAAAGTTGGGTATTCATCCTTTCTGATGGAGGCATAATACTCCATAGTGTATATGGACCACATCTTCCTTATCAATTCGTCCGTGGAAGGGCATCTTGGTTCTTTCCACAGTTTGGCGACCGTGGCCATTGTTGCTATAAACATTGGGGTACAGATGGCCCTTCTTTGGGGTAAATACCCAGTAGCGCAATTGCAGGGTCATAGGGAAGCTCTATTTTTAACTTCTTGAGGAACCTCCACACTGTTCTCCAGAGTGGCTGCACCAACTTGCATTCCCAACAACAGTGTAAGAGGGTTCCCCTTTCTCCACATCCTCTCCAACACACGTTGTTTCCTGTCTTGCTAATTTTGGCCATTCTAACTGGTGTGAGGTGGTATCTCA
>PISX010020104.1:0-22500 GCA_004024625.1 Mellivora capensis
CCTAATATTGTGAACATCATCCCTGGTGGCTCTCAGTTCTGCCCTAATCAATTCCATTTGGTCGTCCATGGCTTTCTCCAACCTCGCTATTGCCTGGATAATTGTTAGCCTGAATTTCCTTCCCAACATAATGTCTATGTCGGTAGCCATTAGCTCTGTTGCAGAGGGCCCATCCTCTGAATTTTTCTTCTGTTGGGCATTCCTCCTCCTATTCATTTTGGTGAGAGTTGGCTGAATGGTTGTAGCTGGATGTATCGACCCTGGTGCAGTGAAGGTGCACCCTGGAATGCTTCTGAGCAATCAAGATTCCCCACCCAAATGAAAGAAAAAAAGAAAGAGAGAAAGCAGAAAAAGAGAGAAAGAGAGAGAGAGAGAGAGACAGGAAAAAAGAAAGAAGAATAAAAGAGAAGGCTCAGCCCAAATGGGCCCCAAGGTAAGCTTTGTGAAGCATACAAACAAATACAGACAAACAAAAAAGACTGATAAAAGCATATGACAAGAGAAGAAAAAATATGTACATATATATGTAGAAGCAAAACAAAGAAACAGACAAACAAACAAAAAAAAAGAACCTCGTCAAAAAGAACCCTAAGTAAAAGATTTATATACTACCAGGACAAACACAAGTATACAAAAATACTGGTAGGAGAAAAAGATGGGAGAGTGGTTGTAAATTCTCAGTGTGGGCGAGGAAGGTTATTTTGCTTCTTCCTGGATGTATCTTGATATCTTTTTTAAAGGATACAACTTTCCTAAGATAACAGGGGATTAAAAATTGGTTTACCTATAGGGGTAACATTGATTGGGAAAGGGGATTACCTTGAATTTTAACTCTATATGAATATTAGCAAATAAAAGTAAAGAAAAGAATGATCTAAACTAAAGTGAAATTTTAAAAAAATATATAAAAAAATAGAAAAGCAAAAGAACAACATGGGTATATGTATCAAAAAGTTCAGGTTAAAAGGTTATTATGGAATTTGATGTACTGGACATCTCACTGTGATGGTAAATAGGCTAAAAAAAATCTATATAAAAAAATAAAAAAGATTTAAAAATAATTAAAAAATGAACCAGAATAGTGGGAACGAATTAAAAATTAAATGTATCTATGAAGTAGTAGTGATTGTTGTCTTCTTGGCGGGTTGGCTTTCTGGGGGAGGGGCCTGCCACGTGGGTTTTGGGGGGTGTTTCCTGAGTTAAGTCCTCCCGCCCCCCTCCAGGGGGTGGGCTCTAAGGAAACTGGGCCTTTAGGCTTTTGTTCTCTGGAGGTTTTTATGTCTGTTTGTTTGTTTTCTCTCCCCTTGGCAGCTCCCGAGGGTTCTTGGACACTTAGAGGAAAGCAAACTGGACCCAGACCTCCCTCCCAGAGAGAAGCCCCAGTCTGTTCCCCTCTGGGTGCTGCAGAGCAGGTTCCCAGCCTCGATCTCTGGGGACTCCTGTGTGTCCTGCTTGCACTCAAAACCACAAGTGGCAGCTGTCTGGGCAGCTCCAGACCACCAGAAAGCCCAAGCAGGGAAGGCACACTGAGATTTTCCCGCTGGCCCGACCTGGGAGCGATCAGACTTTTTGGGTGCTAGAGAGCCCCACTGGTGCCCGCGCGCCTCTCTCAGGGGAGGGGGTGGAGTGCGTCTCAGGCTCTGCTAGCGTGGCGCGGCACTCGCGTGGGGACTGCAAAAGTCTGTTTCTGCTCCAGGAGGGTCCCAGCCCCTGCCACATGCCAAGCGCCCTTAGGAGGTCTCCTCACAGCTCAGAGACCAAGACCTGGTTTCTCTGCTGCACTCTCTCTGGCTCAGCGCCAGGGGTGTCTGCCCTCCGTGGGGGACTTAAGCCCCTGTCCCTAACAGTTCCAATTCCCACAATTTCACCCCGGGATCCTTTCTCTTTTTGAGTGCTTTCTATCCGTCTTCAAGTTAATGCTGGTCCCCAGTCGCAGGGCACTCTCGTATTAGGGTATTACTTCCCAATGGGTCTCCTCTGGTGGCTCCCTCCCCCTTTTGTTTATCTTCCAATACCAGTCCGGCGTTCCCACTCCGCTTTACCTGCCCACTGGCATCTTCTGCCCCCGTAGAGATCCAGACGTGTAGAATTCTGATCTCAGGCTGATTTCATGAGTGATCGGAGTTCCTTGGTAGGTAATCAGCTCACTTTAGGGGACAGGTTGAACCAGAGCCTCCTCCTAGTTCCCCGCCATCTTGTCCCCCCCTGCCCCGTAATTTTTAATTCAAAGCTAGATACCATGTTATACTGGTGTGACACAGACATTTAGCACAAGGGTTTACACTAATCTGGTTAGAAGTTGAGCTGTGTTTAAGGTTTATAATGGCCAGAGGTACCAAAGGTTTCAAATTCCTCTATCATTTTGTTTTCATCTCTTTTCATGGCATTGTGGCTTCCCTTTTTACTGTTCCTTAGAGAAGGGTTGTGTCTTTTACAGATCTTCTAGCTCTCTATTAATATTCTGAAATCTTGTTGATGTTGTGGTCGCGATCTTTGTCCCATGTCTCAGGTGATTCTTCACAAATCTTTCTATACCTTTTCCAGGCTCTACCTTTTCTCTTCTTTCCCACTTCCTTCCATGGCAGTAGTGTTCCTTTTCTGTTTCCTTGAAGCCCAGACCCCGATGACTA
Organism: Mellivora capensis; assembly: GCA_004024625.1. NCBI lineage: Eukaryota > Metazoa > Chordata > Mammalia > Carnivora > Mustelidae > Mellivora > Mellivora capensis. The sequence continues at coordinate 2,631 of PISX010020104.1, forward strand.
TATTTCCATTTGTTTTTTATTTTCTTCTTTCTTAGGTAAGACAAGAAGTCTAGGATTGGTGGGGGTGAAGCAGAATTCGTTTCCTCTGGCTGGAATAAGTTTTCAGAGTTGTCCTCTTGGGGGTTCCTACTACTTGGAGAAACTTGTTTTTTGTTAGTGAGAAGAGTCTAAGAGTATTTCACAGTGACTATTCTTCCACTCCAGAGCTATAAGAGGATTATTCTCAGATCCTCAACCTGAGGATCAACTGGGGTTTCTGGAGGAAAAGTCTGCACAAGTGTAGGATCCTCCCCATGACTTCAGTCCCCTGGAGTTTCTCAGTCTCATACTAGCTCAGAATCAGCCCCTAGGAATTCTGTAATTACCATTTAAGTGTTTCTGCCAGCTGTGGAGTCCATGAAGCAAAACTTGAGCATGCCCAATATATGCCTGTTGATTTAGACTTTAGAGCTGTGGTAACCTTGGTTCTCTGAAGAGTCTAGGGAATTGTTGATTTTCAGTTTCGAAGCTTTTAAGTCTCCGATTGGTCTTTCAGCCACATATCCCATGGAATGTCCTTTCAGTATCACTGTAATACTCATGATCACATTTCAATTTTCATCTTGGTGCCGAAGTGACATTTACCATTATTTCCCACTTTCTTCTTCTGGAAACTTCTTTGTCCTATTCCCTTGACCTCTGTGAAAACTCATTTTCCAAGTTTTCTTTCTCTTTTGCTGGTCTCTTTTTCTTGTTCTTCCTTATCCAAACTAAATACTGAAGTTTTCCAGGATTTGATAATGAATCTCTCCTTCTTTTCTCATAAGAACATCATTTTTCATGACTTTAAAACCATTTATATGATAAAATCTCCTAAACTTCTTTATTGAAACTAAGCTTTTTCTGTTATAATCAACCATATGAGTTTTATATCAAACCTCCTCTTGGGTAGGTCATTTATAGGCATAGTGAACTTAGCATATTCATGATCAAACATTTAATTCCTTAACCCCATCTGAAACTTATTCTTTTGCCAGTCTTCTCTTTCTCCATAAATGGCATAACTATCTGAGTTGAGCCATAAATCTGGAGTCATTGATCTTTCCTTCTGCTTACACCAAGAATAAAATCTATCTGCAAGTTTTTATTGTTTCTGCACTCAAGTTTTTACCTATTGTCATCATCTTAGTTAAATTCACCATCACCTTTTGCCTAGAAAATTTCAAAAGTTATATTACTGCTTTTTCTTCTAGTAATGTCTTCTTCCAATCTGTATTTCACACAGCAACCAAAATTTCTTTTTAAAAATGATTTATTTATTTATTTAAAGAGAGAGAGTGAGAAAGAGAGAGAAGGTGGAGGGAGGAGCAGAGAAAGGGAGAGAGAGAAAATCATGAAGCAGACTACCCTGTGAGCACTAAGTCTGATGTCCTGCTTGATCTCAGGACCCTAAGATCATGACCTGAGCTGAAATCAAGAATTGGATGCTCAACCCACTGAGCCATCCAGGCACTCCCAAAATTACTTTTTAAAGTTTATTTAATTATTTGATTTTCCTACAAAAATCCCTTCAAGAGATCGCCATGGCTCTAAGAATAAAGTCTGGACTCATCTTTTTTTCTGGTGTTTTCTATCACAACATCAAATGCATATGCTTTATTTCCTTCACAGCACTTTCCCCGGTGTGTAAATATATGCAGACTGTATTCCTGTTTTTCCATTCTCTTCCTCGAGTAGATAGTAAGACTTACCATCATTATCAAGGACCAGGTTTTGTTGCCCCCTGGTTTTAATGTTGTAAGTGTGAATCAAGTATATTCTTTAAAAATATGGGAGGTAGGTACAGTGACCAAAAGGGATATTTTATTGGAATAAGAGAAGAAATATTATATTCAAGCAAGTTGTGGAGCATAGACTTTTTTTTCTTTTTCATGGAGCACAGATATTCTTTTTTTTTTTTAATTTTTTTTTATTTCTTTTCAGCGTAACAGAATTCATACATAGTTTTACACCACACCCAGTGCTCCATGCAATGCGTGCCCTCCACAATACCCACCACCAGGCTCCCCCAACCTCCCACCCCCCGCCCCTTCAAAACCCTCAGGTTATTTTTCAGAGTCCATAGTGTCTCATGGTTCATCTCCCCCCCTCAATTTCCCTCAACTCCCTTCTCCTCTCCATCTCCCCATGTCCTCCGTGTTATTTGTTATGCTCCGCAAATAAGTGAAACCATATGATAATTGACTCTCTCTGCTTGACTTATTTCACTCAGCATAATCTCTTCCAATCCCGTCCATGTTTCTACAAAAGTCGGGTATTCATCCTTTCTGATGGAGGCATAATACTCCATAGTGTATATGGACCACATCTTCTTTATCCATTCGTCTGTTGAAGGGCATCTTCCCTTCCACAGTTTGGCGACCGTGGCCATTGCTGCTATAAACATTGGGGTACAGATGGCCCTTCTTTTCACCACATCTGTATCTTTGGGGTAAATACCCAGCAGCGCACTTGCAGGGTCATAGGGAAGCTCTATTTTTAACTTCTTGAGGAACCTCCACATTGTTCTCCAGAGTGGCTGCACCAACTTGCATTCCCACCAACAGTGTAAGAGGGTTCCCCTTTCTCCACATCCTCTCCAACACACGTTGTTTCCTGTCTTGCTGATTTTGGCCATTCTAACTGGTGTGAGGTGGTATCACCTCACACCAGCACAGATATTCTTGACCATGCATGGGTTGGAGGGAGACAAAGGATGTATATGGGTATCCTATGAATACAGAAATAGGGCAATTATAAGCATATAAAGAGGAACTATGATAGAAGATGGAAAATACTGAATGTTTCATTGTTAATATTTTCCTAATGTGAGAAGGAATCTTTTTCCTTTTGATCATTAAAAAATAGGAAAATATTTTCTAATTTGTATGACATTTCCTTATATTTAAAAGGAACAGATTTGTCTTTTAAGCCAAGAAAAACATCTGGCAGAATTCTGAGAGGACCTGAAGTTAAACATAGGTGCTATAGGAGACCGTGTGCCACCGAAGGTACACATGGATGCTGGGTTATCAGATGCCCACAAAGTTTATTCCTGATAGTTGACTTTCCTAAGGAGTAGTCAAAATGAAAATAATGTTATTTGAAAAGCTTCTCAAAGAATGTTGTCTGTGAAGCTCAGTTTGAGAAAAACTGTTGCAGATGAATTCTTTTTCTGAAACACAAGGATATGTCCTATCAGGATTTTCAAACTGTTTTCCTGACAGGTTGAGTTGCTTTAGGGATTCTGCATACAATAAAGTATCTTCTATCAAATAATGAAGATTTTTACTGCCTGAGGAAAGTATTCATCACCTTTATATGTTATATAATGGAGTTGGAAAAAAAAAAAAAGAATTATGTTGCTGAAAGTTTTTGAAAAATCTCAGTCCATGACGAACTCTCTGGGCCATTTGACCAAAAGGGCAGAGCCCCACAAGATGAAATAAAGCATTCTTTAAACGGTAGTGTAATTAAATAAGCTCAGAAAATATGTGTTTAAGCGACAAATATTATTGACTCCAGGAATTTTAATAATGCTAGTTCAAGTGGTGAAAATTCAGGAGAGGAGCATGATGTGCTGTTTTTTAATTAAGATAACAATTTTATGCGTGTTTGCTTATTTTGTTTCTTTTTTTTTTTTTCTAAGACACCAATCCACATTGTGAGGAAATAAGTAATGATAGGATTTGGGAAGCATTGCCCTAAATAATACTAGTTAGAATATCTTGTGTCTATTACATGAATTTAATGTATCATGTATATGTATCATATGTGTGTATCATATATAATGTATTATATATAGGTATATATATGGTATGTGTGTGTGTGTATGTGTGTGTGTATATATATATATATATATAGAGAGAGAGAGAGAGATGCATGTTCAACACATACTCACTTTTCACATTTTCATAGGAAAAAGTTGGTATCGTTACCCAGTTTTATAGATGAGGCCTAAGGATATTATATAATGTGCCTAAAATTATACAATGAATAAGACACCAGCATTTGAATATAGGTTTGTTTGACTCTCTATTACTCAAAATTAAGTGCATCATTTATTTCTATTTTTTTCAAAATCTAGCTTTGACCTACCAATTTCCTGAACTCAAAGCCTGCCCATTGACTTTTAGGTTTTCGTTTACTGGATAGGTATTATTTCTTGTTGGAACAATGCCACAAATTTGCCCTTTTAGGCAAATGTACTAGATGAACTCAGGACATTTGTAATTCTGAAATTCTAACTTCTCTGAATTTTCACAATACATATGTATTTTTGTTTCCCAAGGTTTCCCCCCCTCATTTCATACTTTAAAATTCTTATTTGTCTAAGCCACTTTCTAGTATCTTTTTTCTCCTTTGTCTTTTGAGTCTCAAGTATCTTCTTGTTTTCATCAGAAATTAACTATTGCTCTGTTTCATTCTATCTCCCCACTTTCCCGTGGTGAGGAGAGGAGACTACTTTAAAGGAGAATAGGCCAAAGTCATAATATTTATAAAGAAATAAAATTATGTAGTCTGATTATTTTTAACTTTCTATTTTTAAATATTTATAGATTCATAAGAAGTTGCAAAGATAGGGCAAGAAGATCCCATGTGCCCTTTACATGGTTTCCCCCCAATGTTACAACTTACATAGCTGTACAATATCAAAACTAGGAAATTGACACTGGTTTATAGCTCTGTTATTTTATCACACGTGTAGACTCATGTGACCACCATTGCTATAAAGATACAGAACAGTTTTATCATACTGGTATGAATTTGAATCATTGGATGACTATGCTCTGGCTCCCAGATGGCATTTTTGAAGCTATGTTTTAAAAAAAAATGGAGCCTGATATGCAGTGCCTTCTAAAAATTACTAACATAAAAGAGAAAACTACTTAGGTTTAGAAACGATGGAGCAAAACTCTACTCTGGCATCAGAGAATGAGAAAGAATTGTCAGAGACCTCAGACAGACAAAACATGTAGATACAAAGATTCCTTAAATTCCATACAGAGGGAATAAAGAAATAAGTGGGATAGAAACCTTCAATTCACTGACCAACCCGTAAAAATCATCTAGGTGGTCTCTTCTCTCTCCTAACACCCAGCCTTGTGCCATTTCACGTCTAGAAGGATGCATAGATCTAGAGAAATGTGCAGAGTCTCTCTGAGCATAGAGGATGACACCAACAGATGGCTATCTGTTTGAGAAGCATCAGTCCAGCACTGCCCTAAGATTTGCAGCAGATCGAAGCCTGTGCTTCCACCTATTGGACTCCTTGCTCTAAGTCTGGTACTAATTGTTATTTTTAGCTCTCCAGTGCACTTAAACTTTTCTAGAAGACATTTTCCAGTGTCACCTGCACGATTAGCAGTTTGATAGTGTATTTTGTCTTGTAGAGATTACAAGAATATATCTTTTAACTTGCAAATGTTGCTGTGGTTTCAAAAATCATTGCTTTGCTGCATGTTATTTGTGGCTCTAGTGCTATTAGCTTACTGACAGCATTCTTTGGAAAATAATTATTAGGAATGCTCTTTTACCCTCTAGGTACAAACACTTGGTCCCAGATTTTCTGGTACAACTAATGTGAGATGTGTTTGTCTGTTTAGTTAAAATACATCGGATAAAATGATAGTGTTTTCAGATTTCTTATTTATTTGTGAGTCTGATGAAGCATGAGAAAAACTGTACATTTCAAAGGATATTTGTAGCAAATTTTCATGATATATTAAAATATAAAAATAGGGGGTGCCTGGGTGGCTCAGTAGATTAAAACCTCTGCCTTCAGCTCAGGTCATGATCCCAGAGTCCTGGGATCCAGCCCCGCATCAGGCTCTCTCCTCAGTGGGGAGCATGCTTCCTCTTCTCTTTGCCTGCCTCTCTGCCTACTTGTGGTCTCTGTCTGTCAAATAAATAAAATCTTTAAAAAATATATATAAATTGAAAAAAAAAGATAAAAATAGGTCTGAAGTGGGTTTTGGAAGCCACTGTTTTGTTTTAAGGTATTATTTGGTGTCGGGATGTAGTTTCCAGAAATATTACCTGTGGCACAAAAAAATAATTCAAAATTTAATTATAATTACAAAAACTAATATGATAATATATTGCTAGAGTTTAAATATAAGATTTAAATTGCATTTAACTGCACTTCTGTAACGTCAGTAAATGTAGCTTTTTTTGCCACATAATCTCTTTCAGAACTTTCTTTTTCGTATATAATTCTACGTTGAATAATCAAATGCAATTTCGCATTCTGAATTTTCTCATAGGCTATTCTTAATTAAGCACTTTTGGGGGGGTATATTAATTTTTTAAGGAGTCTATAGTGTTAATTTAATTAGGTGAAGGGGATTAATACTTACAGACTTTCAGTTATCCAAAAAATAAGTCATGGGAATGAAAAGTACAGCTTAGGGAATATGATCAATAATATTGTAATAGCATATGGTAACAGGTGGTAACAGCACTTATGGTGAGCCTGGTGTAATGTATAGTATTTCAATTCACTATGCTGTATACCTGAAACTAATATACCATTGTATTCAACTATACTTGGTAAATTTAAAATAAATATTCCTCAACTTTGGGGCAGTTAAAAGGCCCAAGTTTTTGTTGTTGTTAATACTTTAAAATAAAAATCTCCAGAGATATAAAGATTTCCTAGTTTTCTATTTCAGACTTCAGTACAATTCTCTGATACACAGTTATTAATTGTTTTCAGTGTATCTTGGTGAATGTTAGTGGTGGCCCTGTAACTTATTGAATATTCTCCCTGGATTTATAGGGGGTATTTCTCTTAATTCACACTGTAGACTTGAGTCTTAATTTACTTAATTTACTTGAGACTTAATTTACTTTTACTGAAACAAGTTTTGAAATATCATTTGTGTTCTTCACATTTAGTACTGTACAACATTACGAGTTTTTAGGAGAAATATTTGCTAGATGGCAACTTAGTAGAGACAGCCTAAGGTCAATCACAGGGGCATTGTGCTAATTCTGCTTATGTGCTGTGGGAAATGACACCAGCCTTGGGAGGAACAGTTGTATGGCTCTAGATTTCCAAGGGTTAGGCAAAGGAAGATAAGAATGTTGGCTATAGAATCCATTCAGGTGTTGTCTCTTTACCTTGTTGTCATTGGACATGCTCTAATACTTTTCCTTGTTTTTTTTATAAATTATTACTATTATGAAGTCATCATAATTAAAAACATTGACATCTATTTTGACATTAATGAATATTTTAGTTACTTATCCCATATTGTTTTCTCATGTTCTATTTTAAAAGTGTATAAGATTTTGCAACAAAAGTCATGAGAAGCCATTTTATGAATAAGAAATAATATTAAAGAAATAAAAACGTTTTTGAAGAACCAGTACATAGGTACTACAACTGATCCAGAATCAAGCAAACCCAGCAAGGTATGGCTTAATAGAAAGAGTAGACAGGTAGGGCTGCCACATTTTGCAAATAAATACACAGAATTAAATTTGGAATTCAGATAACTACTTTTTTTTTATTATAAGGATGCCCCTTGTAATATTTAAGATATACTGATACTAAAAAACATCATTTGTTGTTTATCAAGCAACAGCCAGTTTAGCTGTGTCCTCTCTTATCTGCGAATTCTCTTTAAGACAGAAGACTCACTGGAATTTCAGTATTTTGGCACTTAAAGCAATAAAATTTCAGTTATGGTTAGATTAACCCCTGACTTCATGTTTCCATTCATATGAATACCATACAATCAGATAACCAGGACAGCAAATTTGACTTTACTTCTTTTTAAATTTGAATTCCTCTTTTCCAGATTTGTTGCATTTCCTACCATTTTATTTTGTGACTTGACACACACACAGAGATATCTTCAGAAGCTAACCAGTTATTTGCAATATTTGAATCTAATAAGAAGAAATATATGTATGTATGTATCTGTGGCTGTTATTGCCTACTTATTTATATCAGAGGGTTTATAAAAGGTTCTACCACAACTGTTAGATGGCTTGTCTGATTCAAATAACTAAACTTTAATAGGAGCTTATTCATTATTATATATAAAGCATTCCCCAAGAGCACAGCTGTGCAATTTAATTCCACCGAAGCCTCCTCCCACTTAGCAAAATATTTAGATACATAGACATATAGATAGAGAATCATAATAGGGCAGGGAAGAAATAGACAATGATTAAAGGATAAATTCCACTTGCCACAACATATTTTCATGATTTTCCCCCCTTGAATCTACTGTCTTTGGGGTGTTATGCCAGAAAGAGCATGTCGTAGTCGAAACATATTGTTGCAAACATATTAGCCCTGACTTTCTCCTGATGAATCCCCTGCCTTTTGAACAAAAATCTTTCAAGTCAAATGACCCATCACACATCAGTATCAGTGGACAGTCACTTTTCTTTCCTAATGTTATCATGTGCAGCCCATAGAGCTGCAGCTCCAACAGCTGTGTTACAGGAAACAGAAATCTGATCAAAGGTCAGTGATATTGATTGCACTTACTTAGCAGGTGCCTTGGCAATCAGTTTTAATGAGTCTGAGCCATATTCATTTCTTCTCCTGGTCTACTGAAACAAAAAAAGGAAGAAAGAACGTAAAAGGTGGCAGAGGTGTCCAAGACGCCATAGGCACAGACTTCCTTGGTAAGCTTTGATTTAAAGAGCTATGAGGCAAAACCCAGCATAACTCCCGATGTGTGTGTTCCTGCTATAGTGGCAGTTAGAAGAGACTTAGGAGACTTCCCTGAGTGATAGTCAGTAATGACTCAATATGACTTTGACCTCATTGTTATTCCATTAGGCACCCCTGCGAAGTGCATCCCCAAGGTACAATTTGAAGTGATTATTTTAATCAAGAGGTGTCAAATGGTAGCAACATGGAATGGAGGATCACCACCCCAAATTCTAGAACTTTAATGCCACTTTAGGCAGGCATATATATATATATATATGTATATATGTATATATAGATATGTATATATACACACACATATATGCACACACATATACGCATACATACATACATATATATACAAACATATATACGTGTGTGTGTGTGTGTGTATACACACACATTTTTGATACAATTAAAAGTCAGTCTTGCCTGTCCTGCCTACCACTGGGCTCTTCAGGGTCTTCATCTATTTTTGTTCAAGTATCTGGGTTTTGTTAGGTGACTTGGTTGGTGGCAATAGATGATGAATAAGGTTGTAAGTTGTTGCCAAATCCGGATGGGAGTGTCAACAAGCATACAGGTAATAAAACGAAAAGATTCAGACCATTGCCAATGATAAGGCAGTGGATGTAACTATTACGGTGAGGAAAACAGCAGCAATGAGTAACAACTTCCAGGTTACAGTCTCTCTAATATGTGCATTCATTCAATCAATCATTTGTTCAAAAATATTTGAATGCTTTATGTATATATGTGTGTATATGGTAGGCATGAAATTAGACAATAGAGAGTCAGTCGTGAACCTGAAGTTTACCACTAATGCATTCTGGTGGTAATTCTGTGTTGAGTTCTGTGAGTTATATAACCAGAGTTAATATAAGTTTGACTTAGGGGTGATCCAATCAACACTTGATACGAACTTTTTAAGAGTTCTGTGGTAGGACCTATGAGTTCAATATGTATTTTATATGGATAATTGCTCGTGGAAGGAGTAACCTTTTTTCTTTTTTTCACTTAGTGGTGTACATTAGTTCTCTACTGGTGTGTAGTAAGTTACCCCAGACTTAGTGACTAAAACCAACAAACCTTTATCTCATTTACTTTCTGTCGGTCAGGAATGCAAGTGTAGCTTAGCTAGGTGGCTCTGGCTCAGTCCCTCACTAGGTTGCAGTCCAAATGTCAGCGAGGGCTGCAGTTATCTGAAGGCTCGACTGGGGTGGCAATACAATCCCAAGTGCAATCCCAGGACTGATAGCTGGATTCTTCAGTTCCTCACTGCATAAGCATCTCCATAGGGCCACTGGTAATATAGCACTGGCTTCACTCAGAATAAATGAACTAGGGCAGGGTAAGGACCCAAGAAAAAAGCTGCAGTGCCTTTTCGAATCTAAAAGTACATTTGACATGCCACTGATTTTCCCGCATTTTATTGGTCACAAAGAATAACCCAAATATAGGGTGGGAAGGGATTATTCAAGGGTATAAACAACCAGGAGGTAGTGACCATTGGAGGTCATATTAGAGGCTACTGATACCTAAAGCTTTCATAATTCTAAACACGGAAAAGTCTTAAAATTTTAATTTACAGTAGCTAACATGGTCAGTTGTTTAAAAATGAGGTGTTTTTTTTTTAACAAAACAAAATGGCTTAATGGTTTTTGTCATGTTGCTTCATTATTTTATTAAATTGAATAACATAAGGGGTCACTTTTTGAATCTCATATTGGTACGCCTTTCTGCAAAGTTCAGATGAGATGTCTGTCTTATGTTTCTGTTAAATAACCTTTCTCATTAAAGAAATATGGGACTGTATTAGTTTTCTAATGCGAATAATATATTGCCATAAACTTAGTGGTTTAAAACAACACAATTTTTAATCTCAGAGTTTCTGTACTTTCAAGGCCTGGTGGACTTAGTTGGGTCCTCCGCTGATATTTGCACAAGGCTGAAATCACGGTGTTGGTGGTATCGAGTTCCTTACTAGAGACTCTGAAGAAGAATCTCAGGTGTTGTTTGGATTTGGTTCCTTTTGGTTGTAGGACTGAGATCCCTGTTTACTTGCTGACTGTCATATGGAGACTCATTTTTGTTCCTAGATGCTATGTTCCTTCCCATGCTTTTCATGTGCCTTGGTCCAGCAAAATGGGTTGAGTCCTTCTTATACTTCAATGTCTCTGATGTCTCCTCCTGCCCCATCTCTCTGACTTCCAGCAAAGAACTTTCTCTGGGCTAATGTGATTAGATTGGGTCAACCAATGTAATCCCAGAGAATCTGCCTTAAGGTCCATACCCAGTCCAATGTTTGCAGAGGAGTATTTTTATTAGCTTGCTTTCTGCAAGAATTTTGAGGGTCTGACAACCTTCTTTCATTTTCTTCCCTTTTCTGTCCTTTTAAGTCCAAGCAAGTGCTGATGTAAAATTCTCATGAGCTTGTGGGCTTTGTGTAAATTCCACAAGTGTTCCCTCCATAAGATGGAAGTCATGTCCACAAATCTTTCTGAGACAATGCCTTCTCTATCTTTGGCTTCCACAGACATGGCTGAGAGTCTATACCCTAAAGATTCCTACTGATGCTCTGCGTTGATGAAGAGGATCTCTGAGGCACATCCACAACCTCTTCAAAGAGCCTTTTGTGGGTCTCAAGTTGCTGGTCTTTTGATGTCTCTGGGGTTTTTGCAAAACACTGTCCAGCCACAGACTTAGCTTTTTACACTATGCCACAGTTTTTGAATTAATCTTTTAATTTCAATGTCTCTTGCCATCTGGATTGGCCAAGAAGTTCCCAAATAATCAAGTCCTGGTTCCTTTTTGATTAAAAGTTTTTCACTCAACTTCTCTCTCTCCTTGTCCATGTCACTATTAGCAGAACGAAGATGCTAGAAAAGCTTTCAAAATTTTTTCTTGGAAGTCCCCTCACCTGATGATCTACGTTCATCTTTTCACAAGTTGTGCTTTCTAGGTAATGGCAGGACAAAATTCTGTTAAATATTCTACCACTATATAACAAGGACCTTCCTTCTTTTGGTTTCCAGCAACACATTTCTCAGTTTCTTCTGAGACACTAGCATCTTTAATGTCCATTTGACTAACAGTCTGTTCATGACCATGTAGGTATCATATAAGGTGATGAAGGTTTCCTCTCTAATAGTCCTTCATTAACCTGAAACCGTTATGAGCTATATTGATACTATACTAATAGTATTCTATCCTTTCAGAAACTTAGTGATTTTATAAATCCAGCCTTAGCATAATGCACACCTATTATCTTTCTAAAAGAAGTCCAGGCATACTATGTCTCCTAGTTAGGAAAAATGGTATAATTGATAAAGGCACTCTTTCTTTCTAAGCCCAAATATTGTCTTGCCATCATTAATAACCCCTAAGTTTTGGGAGTATGGAAACAAAACTGTTTGCCAGATATTAGTGCCTTATTCTATTATCTAGTGTAATCATTGTAATACTAGTAATCAGAAACAGACCTAAGAATGCAAAAGCAAAATAATGACGTCTTACATTATCACTTGACATAACTAGCCTCTCCTTTAAACTTCATATTACACAAGGACAAATACTTCCTATAATTTTTACAGATAGAATATTATTTTTAGAAAAAATTAAGCTTGTTACCATAAATTAAAACAATACAGAATAAACAATAAACCAAGAAATAAACTTATTCCCCTCTCCTCAGAGATGAATGCTCTAATATTTATTCCTGATCATTTTAGATAGCTCTCTCTTCATATATATAAATAGAATGATAAATGAATAGACAGGTGGAATCATACATAGACAGAACAAAATTACAAAAACAGAACATAAGGCACACGTGTTTCATATAAAATACTAAATTTTATTTTCTTTGAATAACAGAAAAAAATGAACATAAATTTGGACCAGTTGTTGAATAACAAGTAGATATTTATTTATCGCAGAAATTTGTAAAGGGTACTTCTGAAATAAAATTGAAAAACTGGGGCGGGTGCTGGTAGGTAGGGCCACTTGTTTCTATTTGGTAATTAACTATTTCAACTGTAGCAATATCTACTTTCTACCTGCAATGAAGGGAGAGTAAAGATGAAGTAACACATTCAGTTACATTTTCTTATACAACCTGGTCTCATATTTTCTGATTTGTGCTAGTCGTGGTTTTATTTTTAGATTGTCACCATATCCTTTTAAAGATTTTATTTATTTATTTATTTGAGAGAGAAAGGAAGAGAGCAAGCACTAGCAGTGGGGAAGGAAGGAGACTCCCTTTTCAGCAGGGAGCGCACCTAGGGACTCTATGCCAGGACCTTAGGACCTTGGCCTGAGACAAAGGCAGATACTTAACTGACTAAGCCACCCAGGCTCCCCTAGATTGTCAACATATTTAATAGTACTAGTATACTGTGCATCCAGAGTGTTAGGGCTTTTAACCAAGTCCACTTGCCATAGAGTTCCCAGTGTTTAGTTCTTTATTTGATTTCATTTCTGGACTGGTTGAGTGTCATCTTCAAATACTATTTTGTTTTCTTCAGAAAGGATTATTAGTGTCAGTCTGGCAGTTTTGAACTTAAAGAACTTAAAGAAGTCATCTGCTTATAAAATTCTTGGTACATTCTCCGGTATTTGTTGACATTGACCTATTGTGTACAGAAATTGACCCTGGTTGTGAAGAAGCCTCCATTGAGAATGTTGGCCAGTCAAGGTGATTTATTTTTCTGCTTAATTCTCCATTGCATAGGTTTGAAATCAAGTGACTTCGCTGTTTTGTTTTTTTTTTTAATGGAAAAAGAAAACTTTCTTTGGGTAATAGGGTCATACTGGGAGTTCAAAAAACATTTTTTTCTAATATAGTTGAATATACATATATTTTTCTGTTCTTTCTTTGGTTTTATTCATCAGAAACACCAGCCTTTGCATGTTGGATCTATCTAGTGTCTAGTCATGATAATCTTTGTATGCCATTATTTATTTAACTTTATTTTGTATAATTTCCTTAAGTCTGCCTCCACAATCCCATAGTCTAGTCAATTTTATTTTTGACTAGAATTTACCTTTCACCTCTAGAATGGTATTCCTCTTACCTTCTGAATCCTTTCTAAATTCTACCAGTTCAATTTTATTTTACTATGATATAATTTATTGAAGAAAAAGTCAACCATTTTAGCTTACTGGTCTGTGAATTTGGAAAAATGTGTAATGTTGCAGAACCAGAACCACATGCAGAAAAAGATACTGAATCATTCAATCACACTAAAAGTTCTCAAGTGCTCCTTTGTAGGTAAGCCCCCAGATCCTGGCAACCACTAGCGTTTCCTTTTTCCAGAATGTCCTATGAATGGGATAATACAAGAAGTAATCTCAAATCCTTTTTTGATGTTGTTTTACTTAACATACTACATTCATAATATATCCATATTGCTTTGTGTATTAGTAATTGGTTCCTCTCTAATGCTGAATTATTTCATTGCAGGAATGTAACAACTTTATCCCACTCATTAATTTTTTTAAAAAATTTATTTATTTCAGAAAGAAAGGGAGACAGCAGGAGCAGGAGTGACAAAGGGAGAGTGAGAATAGGGAGGTAGACTCTGCCTGAGCACGGAACCCCACGTGGGGATGGATCTCACCACCATGTGATCATCCTGAGGGGAAACCAAGAGTTAGATGTTTGCGCCACCCCGGCTCCACACCCATTCATTAATTAAAGGACATGTGGGTTATTTCCAGTTCTTAATGTTTTATTAATAAAGTCTTCAAAACATTCACATACAGTTTTTCATACCAATATGAGTTTTTATTTCTCTTTGGTATTACCTGGGGGTAAGGCTGCGACTGAATGCTGACTGTTTAACCTCATACAAAACTTCCAAGCTCTTTCCAGAGTCGTCAAACCACCAATGATGTATAGCCTCTAATTGTTCCATCTCCCTAGCATTTGGTACGGTCAGGTTTAAAAAAAAAAAAAAAATCCATTCTAAGAGTGTGGAGTAATAGCTTATAGCTTTAATTTTTATTTCCCTAATGAATAATGGTGTTGAGATTTTCAATTTTTTTTCATGTGTTTATTTGCTATCTACAGCTCTTATTTGGTTATACATTTGTTCAAATCATTGCACCATTCTTTTTACCAGATTATTTGATTTCCTATTTTTGATATTTGAATTGTCTATACGGGAGCACCTGGGTGGTTCAGTGGGTTAAGCCTCTGTCTTTGGCTCAGGTCATGATCTCAGGGTCCTGGGATCGAGCCCCAAGTTGGCTCTCTATATCTAGAAGTGTCTTGGCAAATACTTTTTCATTGTCTTGAGGATTACCTTTTCATTTTAATAACAGTGTCTTTGAAGAGCAATAAGTTTTAAGTTTGATAAGGTCCAATGATTGATTATTTTTTCTTATTGATCATGGTTTGGTGTCATATCTAAGAACATTCTGCCTCTTCCAAGGTCAAAAACTGTCTTTTCTTATGTTTTCTTTCAGATGTTTTATAGTTTTAAGCTTTATATTTGTCCATATGTTTCTTTTTGTGATACAGGAATAGGAAGGAATTCTTCTTTCTCTTACATCTGGATATCCCATTGTTCCAGCTTCTTTTGTTGAAAAGAATTTTTTTTCCAGGTAATTACTTTTACACTTTCAGCAAAAATCAATTTACCTTTAGTGTGGGCCATTTTCTGGACTCTGTCATGTGTATCATTCTTTTCCCCAATATCACACTGTCTTGATTACATGACTTGATAGTAAACTGGAAATCAGGTAATATGAGTTCCCCCAACTTGTTCTTTTTCAAAATTGATCTGGCTATTCTACTTCATTTGCCCTTTCATATAAATTTTAAAATGATCTTATCAATTTCTTAAAAAAGGAATCCTTCTGGGATTTTGTTTGGTACTGTAGTGAATCTATAGGTCAGTATGGGAAAAACTGACATCTTAGTAACATTAAGTCATCTGACCATTAACTTGTTCTATCTTGAGGTATTGAGGTGTTTCCTTTTTTATATTAGTGTTTTGTACTTTTCACTATATTCTTCCTGTATTTGCGTAGATGTGTATTTAAATATTCTATTTCTGTGTTATTATGTCCATTACTTTGAAAAATTTTAATTTCCAAATTTTATTGTGGCCATACAGAAATTCAGTTGAATTTTTATGTACTCATCTTGTATTCATTCAGTGATCCTACTAAACTCATATATTATTTCTATTTATTTTTCCTTTGAGATTTTTTGGCATTTCTACAAATATAATAATGTCATCTGTGAATACAGACAATTTTATTCAATCCATTTCAATTTGTATGGCTTCTATGCTATTCCTTGCCCTATTTGAGTCTCCAGAATCTTTAGTACAGTGGTTAATTGGAATAGAGTTGCTCTATTTGGCCATATCTATATATATATATATGACATTCAGTTAAATTTAAATTTCAAATGAATACCTAATAATTTCTTTATAGCAAGTATGTCCAAAATATTGTATTAGACATACTTATACTAAATGCATTATTTCAGAAATACGAGTTTATTTTTTATTTTTTTTAAGATTTTATTTATTTATTTGACAGAGAGAAATTACAAGTTGGCAGAGAGAGATTGAGAGAGAGGAGGAACCAGGCTCCCCGCCGAGCAGAGAGTCCGATGCAGGACTCGATCCCAGGACTCTGGGATCATAACCTGAGCTGAAGGCAGAGGCCCAACCCACTGAGCCACCCAGGCACCCAGAAATACAAGTTTAATGTAATATACTGTATTTTACATGGCAACCCTAAATAAGAGAGGTAATACTGGACATCCTTGCCTTGTGTACTATCTTATAGGAAGTATACTCAATTACTCATAATTAATTATTCTTGATTAATAGTCTTTTTATAGATACTCATTATTGGTTTAATTGAATATTATTATTATTTTGGTGAGAGTTTTTTTTTTTTTTAATTCATAAATGCTGTTGAGTTTTCCCTAATATTTTTTCTTCATCTTTTGAGATAATCATACTGGAATTTTTCCTTGTCTTTCCTGTTTATATGTGCATTTTATTTATGAATTTTTTGAATTGGAAATAGCCTTGCATTCCTGAGATAAACCCAGCTTGGTCAAGATGCATAGGATTCAATTTTCCAACATTTTGATGAAGACTTTTGTGGCTAAAACTTTGTGGAAAATATTGTTGCTTCCTTCCCTTTGAGTGGCTTTGGTTTTGACATCAGTGTGATGCTGGCATCATAAAATGAACTGGAAAAGTGTTATCTATTCTTCTATTATCTTGAGAACTCATGAAAAATTGATATGATTTCTTCTGTAAACACCTGATATAATTTACCAGTGATGCCACCTGGCCCCGGAGTTTCTTCTGATAGAAAGATTTTAACTATGAATTCCATTTATTTAATAGATTTGGGACACTTCAGCGTACCTATTTCTTTTTGGGTGAGCTTTGTTTTTTCTTTCAGGAAATTCTTCCATTTCAACTAAGCTGTTGCACAACTTTAAACTTTGTTTATGGACATCAAGTTGTTAGTACTCTTCCTTTGTTATTTTTTTAACATGAGTAGGATCTTTTATGAAGTCCTTATTGCCTTTCCAAGATGAGTAATTGTGTCTTCTCTCCCGATCTCTTTCTCTCATTATTCTGGTTAAAGATTTATTGTTCTTTTCTAAAAATCAGAACCTGTTTTGGCTAAGTTGCAGAGAAGATGAAACCTAAGAAAAGTTCTGTGCTGAGGCTTCATTACGAGTACAGCCTCAGGGGGACCTGGGTGGCTCAGTGGGTTAAGTGTCTGCCTTTGGGTCAAGTCATGATCCCAAGGTCTTGGATTGAGGGGCCCTGCACTGGGCTCCCTGCTCAGGGGGAGTCTCCATCTCCCTTTGACCCTCCCCTAACCCGCTTGTTTTTTTCTCTCCCTCTCTAAATAAATTAAGAATCTTGAAAAAAAAGGGGGCTGGTGGAATATAACCTCAGACCAATGTGAATGAAAGAGAAAAAGAAGTGAGGCCAAGAAGTAGGGGAAAGAAAAAGTGTCTGCAGGTTTTCAAGAAAACCCAGCTGCCTTCTGAGTCTCAGTAGGGTGCCTTCTACACAGGCCACATGGAACCCCTGTGTCTCAGCAACGTCTTCTAACAGTAGAGAAAGAGAATACTTTTCTCTGCTTGTTCTTTTTCATTTCCTGTCTTCGATTGATCAGATTTGTCCCAATGGGCCTTGATTCCCAGGCTTCTCCAGGAGAGGCAGACGTATGTGCCCTAACTGGGTCCAGCAGAATGTCTGCTATGATTCCTTTTTCCTTCAAGCCTCGTGAAAATGTCATGTAAGTGTTACTAATTTTTTCCCATTTAGTTCAGAAATGTTACACAGCTAGAATTCATAGGAGCTTATGTTTAAATCCAGGCACTGTGACTTCAATTCTGGACCTGTTTGCTGTATCACCTGTTTTCAGTAAGATTCTGTGGAGGTAAGACAAGAATATCTTTACTTTGCTGGCATTTAATATTAGCGGAACCTCAGTGGGTTAGGCTAATGAGAAGATACCGAAGCACATCCTTACAAAACAAAACAAAATCCAGCGTTCTTCTGAATCATATTGCCTTTCACGAGTCCAGAAACTCACAAATGATGATCTGTTACTGGCTGAAGTTCCTATGAATATATTTTCATGATTCTTTTTTTCCCCTATTTTTGTACTGTCAACATTTGAACAACATGGGTTTGAACAATGTGGGTCCACTTATAGGTGCTTTTTTTGTATAAATAAGTATCGTATCATGTATTTTCTCTTATGATTTCCTTAATAACATTTTCTTTTCTCTAGCTTATGTTATTATGAAAACATACATATAATACATGTAACATATGAAATATGTGTTAATATAACATTTGTGTTATCAATAAGGCTTCCAGTCAACAGCAGGCTACAAGTAGCTAAATTTTAGGGTGTCAAATTATACCTGGATTTTCAACTGTGTGGGGGTTGGCACCCTCAACCCTCATGTGATTTAAAGATCAGCTGTATAGGTGTATGAGTGGCTCAGATGATTAAGCATCTGGCTTCAGCTCAGGTCTGAGTCCTGGGATTGAGCACCACATCCAGCTCCCTGCTCAGCAAGGAGTCTGTTCCTCCCTTTGCCTCTGCCTCTCCTCCTGCTCATGTTCTCTCTCTCTCCATACCTGTCTCAAATGAATAAAAGAAAATCTTTTTAAAAATCAGCTGTATAGTATCTGAAAGTATTGTCCAAATCTCAGCCAAGTCTCTCCAAAGTAAATCTTAGCCTCTTTTATTCATTGAAATGTCTTCTTCTTCTTCTTCACAAGAATCATCATTCTGCAATTTTCTCCATGCTGCTTGCTATCCTGAAGACCAGTTTGAAACATAAATGTACACAACTTGAAAAATCCACACAATGAAGAGACCATCCAAAACAACATCCATATTTGTGGGTCCCTGAAAATCTTTTATCTTCACATTACTACTACAGAGTAGGTGGCTTTTAATAGATACTTCAGCAAATTACAAATTGCCACATATCATGGATCTTCAAGGAGAATATTCAAAACTGTCAAGAGAGTGCTTTATTTCATCTTTAATAAAGTAGGCTATTTATTCAAAAAATGCACAGGGACAGATGAAATCCTGTAACTTGAGATAATCTAGATGCTAGATCTTTAGATTTGTTTTATCAGATAAATATAATTGGATCAATGACTTAAGGATGTTATCAGTTTATCTGCAAATTGTTTTTGTTTCGTTTTGTTTTATTCATTTGCCTCTGTGTTTGGGGATTTCAAATTTCTTATACTCAGTCACTCAGATATGTTTTGCTGCCTTTGCCAAAAATGTAACATTAATATTAAATTTGTCTTGCATAATTACAATGATGTAGGTAAGATTGGAGTTTAGATAATTTCTTGAAGATTTACCAAGATAAAGAAAATCAGATGTTTCTTTAGTTGGTTCTCCCTTTATCAAGTTGGGGCCTTTGGAGATTATTACTATTTAATGTACAGATTAGTTCATTCTGTCATAAATTTCTCTTTTAATTTTGAATAGCATTTCTAAGTTTCATCTGTCATTTCCCTCAAACACTGAGTGCTGGCTTGAATGACTCATTCTCTTAGCATGGGTGAAGGGAGTTAGAAACTCTGTTAGTGGGTGCCTGGGTGGCTCAGTGGCTTAAGCCTCTGCCTTCGG